>VXAC01005944.1:209588-270343 GCA_013399225.1 Rhipidura dahli
CCCTTCCCTTCCCTTCCCTTCCCTTCCCTACCTCTTCCCATCTGCAACTTTTATGGGCTGAATCCTTTTCTGATATCCTTGGACTGAACTTCCCAGGAATAATGAGGGTTAAATTCCATTTTCATGGGACACCCTCCTTGCCATCCCCTGCTCCCACTAAAATCTTCCCCCTGCTTCCCTATGAACCTCGTTGTTCTGAATTTTCCAAGGAAAAGAGAGTGGAATGGAGGACTGGGAATATTTTTCACTCTGGGACACAGATGCAGGCACGCAAGTGGAGATGTGGCAGGAATTTCATCTCAGGGTGACATTTCCAGAGAGATTTATAGGAATAAAAAATATTTTTATCCTACAGAAAAATACCATTTTCATTCCTGTGTCTCCAGGGAGAACCACAGCTCCTTCTGTTGCAATTCATGTGCTTGGGGAACAGGCATCCAACCACCAGAAAGTGGTGGGGAAGGGCCTGGGAAGCAGCAAAATTCCAGTGAAGGAAAGCAGATGGGAAAGGGCTGGAAAAATGGGCTGTAGGGTGGAAGTGATGCCTTGAGAGGCCTCCTAGAACCAGAGCCCAGCCAGGAATAAAGGGAATAAAGGTGGGGATTTATTGGAAAGGCCTCCAAAGGTACCCCTGGGGAGCCAGAAGTGCTGCCCAGATGGGCCCCGAGATGGACCCTGAGAGGCCACGAGTTCTTCCCACTTTTGTAGGTTTGGTTCATTTGCATCTCAGGGTTCATTCTCCAATTAAAGCTTCAGTTAATGATGGAATTGCCCTCAGCTTGCCCCCCTCTCAGAGGCTTTTGGTTGATACTTTTTGGGCCCAGTTTGGGCTGGGTGTCCTTGGAGAGCAGCCCCGGAGAGGCTTTGTTGTGTGTGCCCAGCACAGAGAGCAGCACTGAACAGGGAACAGGAAACTCCAGAGTTACACACTGGGCACTGCAGGGCTTGGAAAATAAAAAAGTTCATACCTGAGGCATCAGAAGGATACTGTGGGAAGGGTCCCTCCTGGGATGATTCCTCTTGGCATGATGCCATTCCTTGGGCACAGTGCGGAACATTCCCTGTTCCCATTCCAGCCCAGTTTGGAACAGTAGAAAAGAGAATTCAAAGCAGCCACGGGGTAGGAATGCAGACCAGGATAATGCAGGACAAGGCAGCTTTCCAGCCAGGAGCCCCATGGAGATGGAGATGCAGCTGTGATGCAGAGGCCACCAGAAACCTGAAGCTTCAAGTGCTTCAAGTGCTGATAGGCAGCAGAGTGAATAAAAACAGCCCAAGGAGAATGAATTAACCCAACCTTCTAACTCTGGCAAGGTGAGAAGCATTTTAAGCCTTCCCTGTTGCTAAATAATGGGTTTTTTTCCATAAATCCAGCGTGGTTTTGCCCTTTTCCCAACACCTTCACCCTCTGTGTATCCCAGGGAGTGTGGATCTGACCCACAGTCTCCAAGGACCAGCTGGAATTTTTGTCACCCATTACCTCAGCTGCTTTTTCACACTTCTTGCAAGCACTGGGTGATCTCAGAAGATCTCTCAGCCTTTATTTCCCTCTCCCTGCAGGGGAGCCAGGGCTGATGGATTTGGCTCCATCACCCTGAGGCACAGGAAGCTTTTCCAGGCTTTGGGAAACAAAACCCTCCCAGAGGCTTCAGAGGGCGAGAGCTCCAAAGCTGGGACAGCTGCACGTGAGGGGGCAAAGTGACCCCGGGCTGGTGTCACCATCTGCTCCCCTCAGGGCTGGAGCTCTTCCTGCAGGGATCCTTGGAGAGGTGCCAGCTGGGCCTCAGAGCTGATGGATCTCCTGAGGCCACCCCATGGCAGGAATTCAAGGAAATGGTGGAAAATGTGGCCCTGCCCTGCCCAGGCTGCTGTTGGGGCAGCCTGGCCTTAAAGCCCTTGGCTCAGGCACAGATGGAGGGGGTTTGTGATGGCAAAATGGTGGGATTTCCATCTTTTCTGGTGTGTTTAATCCTGACATTCCAAGAGTGATGGATTTGCTTCCTTCCCTCCAAGTCAGGCCCCTTCTCCCCTCACCAAGGGAGAGGAGAAGAGGAAAGGGCCAAGGGAGGTTCAGGCTGAACATCAGGAAGAGCTCCTTCACCTAAAGAGTACCCAGGGAAGTGGTGGAATCCTCAAAAAGCACAATCCTGGCACAGCCTGGAAGTGTCCAAGGCTTGGAGCAGCCTGGGATAGTCTAAGGTATCCCTGCACGTGTCAGGAGGTTGGAACAAGATGAGCTTCAAGGTCCCAACCCAAACCATTCCAGAATTCAGAGCTGATTTCCACAATTCTGGGCCTTCACTCTCTGCCTGTTTTTTGCCAAAATGTGAAGGAATGAGCTGGGAAGGACCAGAGGGCAGAGCAGGACGTGGTGGCTCTCAAGGGATCCTGTTGGGAGCCCTGCACTGGGACCCCTGAGGTGCAGTTTATTTCCAGCTGTTCCAGTGCAGTATTCCCACTGGGGCATGGACTCCACACGAGATGGAGAAGTGCACAGACGTTTATTGCACAGTGACCATTCCCTAAACAGCAGCCCACACACAGGATATCCCCTCACAGAAACAGGAAAGATGCTTCCCAGAGTGTCCCCCAGGCACCTGGGGCACTGCCTGGATATCACCTATGATGGGAACAGGTGAACAATTCCCTGTAAGGTCACAAACCACAATCTTCCCACACCATCGGTCAAGAAGGCCCCAAAGCCACAATTCCCTTTTCCAGCCCATCTCAGGTACCCTGGATGTGTTTCCATGGTTATCTCCAGGCCCAGGGAAGAGGCCTATTCCAGACCTGCTCCTCTGTAGCACCCATGGTGGATCCCTACATTCCAACAGGCAGGAATTACTATTATTGACTCTTCCTGCCAAAAATCACAACACAGAATGGATCCCACCAAAGCTCCATCCAAGCTGGTCCTTCCAGCACCCAGAACAGATTTCTGACCACTGCCTTGAACCAGAGCTGCTCATCTTTAACCATTTATAAACCTTGCTGCCTTTGATATCCTCGAGCAGTTTAAGACCTCCCTTCTCCCCTTGCACACTTCCAAGCGTGGCACTCATTGCCACAGAAGGTTGGGGCTTCTCCTGGGGCTTGTTTGGGGTTTTTTTTTTGGGCTGAGCCATCTGCTGCTTGAGGCGATGCCTCTGACTTCTCAGATGTGCAGCTGACCCGTTGGGTTTTAGATGCCTGAGATCACACTTGTGGCAACAAGCTGGGTGAAGCCAGTGTTTCTCTACTTTACATTTTCTGGCATATTTAGGGACTGGTGAAGATCTCTGGGAGGTGTCCCTGCCCATGGCAAGGTGGTTGGAAGTACATGATCTGTAAAATCCCTTCCAACTCAAACCATTCTGGGGTCCTCAGAACTCAACCTTATTTTTTCTTTAACGAGAACCATGCTTTTTATAGAAAAAATGCTGTGTCTTAAAAGGATTGTAATCTATTTCTGTATAAATATGATGAACATAAAGCATTCTGTTGCTAGAAAGGTTTGGATCCAGAGCTCAGATTCTGCCTTCTGGCAAACAGTTCTATTCATCATTTAAGGTCTTTTCCTAATTCTTGTGCAAAAAGCTGGCACCACCTCAGTCAGGCCTGTGCTGCTGACCCTTCCCAAAAATCTGTGCAGCATTCAGGTTACCTCCTCAAAAAATTCACACTTCCAGCCTTGGATCAGGTTTCCTTAGGAGCAAAGTGCCACAGCAGGGAGAGGGAATGCACAGTTCCTGCCCACCAAGGCTCTGCATGCCGAGGATTGAGGATTGAGGATTGTTTCCCAGCCTCTGGCAGGGCTGAGCTGATGGCTCAGGGTTCGATTTTCCCATTGTCCCACAGCTGGAGTACAAATTCCTGGATTTCCAGGGCACTCACGTTGGCAATGAGGTGCAGGGGCTCAATTTGCTCCATTGCCTCAAGCCTTAAGTACAAATTCCTGCACTCCCAGGGCACTCCAGTGAGGTGCAGCTTGATTTTTAATAGCTCTGAACCAAACCTGCTCCAGCCAGGGACACGAAGCAGGGGGTAAAGAGGGACAAACAAATGATTTTGTACTCAGGCAAGAGCAGAGAAGGCCGGGGCTGGAGGATGTTGTGCCTCATCAGCACCCTTTGCATTTCCCCAGCTTGGGGACATCAAACAGATCCTCATGGAAGCACCTCTGGCACTGAAGGAATGGGGATGGTCAGGAGTGAAAGGCTGGGGCACAGAAATTCACCTGCTTTTCATTTATTGTCTAAGAGACAAAGAAATGTTAGAACCATGGAGTGGTGTGAGTGGGAAAGGACCTTGAAGATTCCAAATTCCACCCCTGCCATGGGCAGGGACACCTCCCACTGTCCCAGGCTGCTCCCAGCCCCAATGTCCAGCCTGGCCTTGGGCACTGCCAGGGATCCAGGGGCAGCCACAGCTGCTCTGGGCACCCTGTGCCAGGGCCTGCCCACCCTCCCAGGGAAGGATTTATTCCCAATATCCCATCTTAATTTCCCCTCTGTCTGTTTGAAGCCATTCCCTGTGTCCCTGCCCTCCAGCCCTTATCCAAAGCCTCTCTCCATCTTCCCTGTGCAAGGCCACAATGAGGTCACCCCAAAGCTTCCCTTCTCCAGGTTGAACAATCCCAGCTCTCTAAGCCTTTTAAAATCTGTCTTTCAAATGTTTTTATCAACCCAAAATCCCCCTCAGGGAAAAAAAGCCCTTAGGAGATAAGGTCCCTTCCAACCCAAACCTTTCTAGGACTCCAAAGTCAAAATTTTCCTACTCTTCTTCTCACAAAAAGGGGCATAAATGGCATTAATTTGTGTGGGAAAGTTACACTCAGAGCAATCTTGATGATTCAAATGTAGTTAGTAAATAATCAAATGGTTTGGAGCCTTAAAGACAACAATTGTTGGGTTAGAAAATCACAGGTTGCAAATTGTTCTTGCTTTGCTTCAACTGAATCATAGCCTGGGAACTCCAATTGTTTGGGTTTTTTCCCCTTTGGAGATGTTGTCTAAAGAGCAGGTACAATATTCCTCCTGCTGGGCTAAAAAAAAAAAAATGGAAATAATGAAAATATAGATGTGCTGTTGGGCAAGCAGAGCGTGCCAGATGGAGGGAGGCAGAATTCCAGGGGTGGGGGGGAAAGCAGCCCTACAGAAGCTTTATGGGTACCATCAGCTGCAGTGAACAATTCCAAGGATTCTTCCAATGTCTTTTTCCCCCTCTGAGCTCCTTCAGAGCCTGAAAGGAAAAAAATATGGAAATAGGAAATGTATAGGGAATAATAAATATTTTTGCTATTTATTAGCTATGGAAGCTGCTGGAGCACTGTTCACACCAAAGAATATGGGTTTCATTTATAAAATTATTTCAATAGCACAGTTTGGAGGATTTGTTTTCCTGCTTGGAATAGGATGAGTGGAGTAGGTGGTGATAGAAGACATTCCAGGGTTCTTGCTTCCTGAAAAGAGCAAAAACCCTGGGACTGCACTTTGCTTTTCCCATCTGGAGGCTGTAAAACAACGTGGCAGGGCTCAAGGCTCCAAACTCTCCCCTTTTCCTTCTTTTCCTGATTTTTTTTTTTTTGCAGGCAACTCCTGTGTAGTGAGAAAGAAAAAGAAGGAAACAATGGGGGGAAAAAGAAACCAATCCCAACCTAATTTTTGTCCTGCAGCAACACCTTGCTGTCAGTAATAACCATCAATAACTGTTGGATCCAAAGGCTTTATCCCAGAATTTCAAAATGAGGATGATTGTGTCAAAATGGTTTGTGGCAAATGTTTCTAGTTGGGGGGAAAGAGAATCCATGCTTGGCTCTAAATGTATTTTTAATGAGAGGAGAGAAAAAACCCTTGTACAAGAGTTCCAGTGAGGAAATCACACATTTTTCCAGGGAAAATGCTTCCATCAAAATACTCCCGCCAGCTCTGTTTGTGTTTGTAAGGATTAAGTGGAACTGAGGAATGCAGCACTGAATTTTAATTCTCTTGACTTCCTTTAAAAAAAAAAACCAACAACCCAAACAAGTGAAGCTGCCTATGGGGGATGAAGGAGTAGGAATTAATTCCTGGGATGCAGACAGGATAATCCATGTTAGCAAACCCTCGGAGCAGGTTTACAGCAAGATGGAATCAAAGAGGGGGAAAGACAGCAAAAAATGGGCTACCAGCATCAATTTATAACTGAATTTACTACAGCACCATGGTCACATCTCCTTTTACAGCCAGGATGCATTTGGGTTTGTGTGTCAGGCTTGGAGCTCCATTTAGAATTCCTGTCATTTATAAATTTTAGAAAATTGAGGGAGTTTTCTGCACATTGACCCGGAACTGGGATGCAGGGCCAACTCATTTGGGGATAATTATGAGGCACCACCATAATGAAATGTTCAGGGCTGTGCTTTATAAATAATCAAATGTTCTTGATGAGAGGCATATTAAAGTAATTCCACCTCTGAAATGCAGAATAATGTTGGTTCCTGGCCTGCATTCCACCTGCTGTGATTCAAACACAAAGGGACCAAAGGAAACGGCCTCAGCCTGCACCAGGGGAGCTTTGGGTTGGTTACCAAGGGAAATTTCTCCTCCAAAATGTTGTCAAGCATTGGGACAGTGGTGGGATCAGCATTCCTGAAGGGATTTAAAGGATGTGTGGAGGTGGCACCTGGGGACATGGGGCAGTGGTGGCCTCAAAGCCCACCCAGTGCCACCCCTGCCATGGGCAGGGACACCTCCCACTGTCCCAAGCTGCTCCCAGCCCCAATGTCCAGCCTGGCCTTGGGCAGTGCCAGGGATCCAGGGGCAGCCCCAGCTGCTCTGGGCACCCTGTGCCAGGGCCTGCCCACCCTGCCAGGGAACAATTCCTGCCCAAGATCCCATCTAAAGTTCCCTTTTGTCAGTAGGAAGCCACTCCCTGTGTCCTGTCCCCCCACCCCTTGTCCCCAGTCCCTCTCCAGCTCTCCTGGAGCCCCTTTAGGCCCTGGAGGTGGCTCAGTCAGTGATGCCAGCCTGGGAACAACGTAGGAATAATCCTGATTTATTTAAGTTTGCTGTTCTTCTCATCCTCCTTCCATAAACACCCAGAGTTCCATAGGCTGAGCACCATCCCTGTCCTGTGTAAATTCCTATTTCCTGAGAGCCACTGCTCTACCAGTGCCCTGCCTGTCCCTGTCCCTGTCCCTGTGTGGTGTCACTGTGACACTGTCACACAGCCAGCCTGACCACTGGCATCTTGGAAGAGCAGCAAGGCTGCCTGGGAACACCCACCCTGAGCAGGGTCACATTTAAAAGTGATAAATTGCGTTATCACCACCCAAATTTGGGTGTCAGTGGAGGTGAGGGCACAGCCTGAGCGAGGTTCTGGAGAGGGGCAGCTCCTGTGACAGTGCCAGGGTTGGTGTGAGGAGCTGGGCTTCCCTTTGGCCTTGGCTCCCACAACTGGGGTTTGGGGATTGACACTTCCCGTGCCTTAATTGTACCTCCCCGGATGGGAGAGAGACCAACAGGACCTTCAGCATTCTCTGCTTGCAGACAGTTGTTTATTGAGTCTTTATCAGAGAAATACAGTGCCTGACATGACCCAGACACAGCACAGAGCAGAGAATGCAGGAAAGCCAAAGCTTACCAAGATTACATCATTTTTTAATGGTAAATCATCCAATTGAAACTTAAAACAAAAGGTATTTTTACTTTTCCACCAATATTCAGTAAATCACTCTGTCATGTGGGCAGGGACTGTGGAATTCTTTATCCAGTCATTTTAAACTAATTCTGCTGCAAAATACAGAGTAGTGGAAGAAGAAGAAGGTCTAAAAACAACAACATTCCTCCATTTTGGAGTTTCTACTTTTTCTCTATTTACTGTATTAACAAACCCAAAACCTCTAAATTTTTTACCCTGTGACAATCTTACATCATGTTCTATCACCCAGTTCACACCAGTGTAGATGCAAATTTTTCCCAGAGGGTTGGCAGTTTTCTCTATTGATGAAGGTCAAAACCTTTGTTAGGTTGAACCCCAATGCCACTGATCCTCCAAAACACCAGTGGAGGTTCAAACTTCCCATTCCAGGGAATTTAAGAGGGGAAACATCTCCAGCTGTGCCTGCTGTGTGGGACAGTGTGTGAAGTTTTGAGAACTCCTCAGTTTTCCTGCCTCAAACCCCAACTCTCCCTCTTTTCCTCCTTCCCCCATCCAACCTTTCCACTGGTGATTTTGGCATCCAACACCCACTTACTGCTCTCTAAAATATCTTGGAGCTTCTTCCTGATGCTCTTGAACCTGGAAGAAATTCCCAATAAAGACCCACAGAACTGCCCAGGCTTTGAGGCCCCCTAGGAAGTGCTGATTTGCTGACAATAATTATATTTCCTGGGTTTATTTCTTTAAATTGCTGTTCCTCACTGAGGTCTCTGCAGGCTCTTGATCTTGTCAGTGATTGTCCTGGGAATTTCACCACAGATTGTCCCAAATCCAACAGGAGTGATGGGGATCGTTGAGCTGCGTGCCTTGGGTGCAACAGACATTTTCAGAGGTTTAGCTCTGTTGATGTTCAATAAAAAAAAAAGGGAAAAGCTCATTTAAAACTACTAAAGCTGCAGGCAACCTTCATCTGAATTTAATCTCGGGTTTGCTCAGGCTGAAAAAGTGGTTTAGGGTTATGTGGCAGAACCTCCCTAACGAAGCAATTTCACTCTGGCTGCTGAAGGGGCTGCCAGAGATTTAAATTCATCCAAATTCTGTTATATTTAATTTTCCCCCCCCCCTCAGCCCCTGGGTTTGTAAAATCCAATTCTCGATTCCCAAAGCCTAAAGCTCCCAATGACCCATCCTTGAGGCACCTGCAGAATTCCATTCTGTCCATTATGTTGGGCTGTAATGAAATGAAATGTTGGCTTTTGTTGAGTTGAGCAGAAACTGGAACATTTTAGAGTTTTCTGTAAACCATGCTCTAATAAAGATGAAAATCTGACAGGAGGTTACTCAGCACTTGGCCTAAGTGCTGGTTTCTTTTCTCATTCTAATATTTAGGGGGATTTACAAAAGAATAATTGAGTTAAAATAGGAATTCTGCACCATTCTGGGGCTGAGGTGGTGACAGGGAATATCAGAATCCTGGAATAGTTTGGGTTGGAAGGGGCATCAAGGATCAGCTCATTCCCTCCTGTGCCATGGTCAGGGACACCTTCCACTGTCCCCAATCCCCAGTGTCCAGCCTGGCCTTGGGCACTGCCAGGGATCCAGGGGCAGCCCCAGCTGCTCTGGGCACCCTGTGCCAGGGCCTGCCCCCCCTCCCAGGGAAGGAGTTGACCAGGTGGGGGTCTGTTGATCAATGGTCTTGGAGGTCTTCTCATTCCCTCTTTGGGGATTTATTAAATATTCAAGTGCTGCTGCTGAGCCCTTCATGGAGAAAATGGGCCAAGGACCATTTTATGTGGCTCTGGCTGTTGAATTCTTTTGTTGCTGCTCTTCCTTTTTGAGGAAAATAATGGAAATTAATATTTTCCTTTTCATCTGTGCCAGTTTCATGGGTTTTTGGCTTTTCCTGGCTTTGAATTATCTGGTCAAGTCTGGCTGATAAGTTCCTTATGGAGGGTAGGGTCTGCAAGGCTCTGCTTTCTAGAACTCTTGTGATTTGTTTGGGGTTTAATTGAATTGTCCTTGAATGGGATAATGAACATCTTAAAGATGCTCTTGTCTCCCACTGGCTGATTAAAACAGCAATGGCTGGGGTGTGGCAGGGTTTGATTGCACTTTAATGAAAAAGTGGCCCTTTCATACCCCTGGGTTGTTTCACTTGGGGAACACCATTAATTACAGACTGGTGAGACTCCGGTTCATTGCAATAATTCTGAAGAAATCACACAACTAATTGGCTTGAATCATTAATGGGTTTGGCAGGCAAGGAGGTTTCACCATCCCAGTGTCAGCATTGTGTCACTCAGATTCAGGTTCATCTGTCACTTCAGACTAAACTTAAGCCACAGTTTACCCACAAATACCAGTTTTAGTTCCTATGGAATATTCTGTGTTTGCTCTTCCCTTCTTGTCTGGGCTGCTGGAAACACTGGAGTAAATTATACCAACATTATTGAGGGATTCCTGGGAGGAATGGGAATGCTGGGCCCACTGGGGATGGTTTTTCCATGGGCAGACAGGGGTTTCTGAGCATTGTCCCCCTCTCAGCACTGGGAAGCACAGGTGGGATGCAGCAGCTCCGTGCAGGGATTCCCACTGTGCATGTGTGGGGTCAGGGACTGGGGCAGGACTGGGCACTGCTGGGTGCGCTGGTTGGACTTGATGCTCAAGGGCTTTTCCAGCACTTCCCGTGATTCCTCGCTTGTCCTGATGCCGGCAGGTCCATCCAGCCATGGTGGGATGGGTGCAGTTACAGGGCTTTAAACCAGATTCCATGCAAGACTTGGAAGCAAAGGAGAAGGGATGAGGTACTCATCACTTTCTTTTTCAGCCTTAAAAGTCAGCACCAGTAAGGATGTCAGCTGGCTGTGGGAATGCCTGCAGTGTGTATCCTCAGTGCATTGTGGCAGCTCTTGGATTTAATTGGAATTCCCTTCCCAGGCAGGTGGATTCCCCAAGGGGTGGCACAAATGGAGTTTGCCCAGAGAAAAGGCAGAGCCAGGGCTGTGACAGATGGCAGCCCTCAGGTATGGGAGAAAAGAAGGCTCCAGGAGAGCTCAGAGCCCCTTCTAGGGCTTAAAGGGGCTCCAGGAGAGCTGGAGAGGGACTGGGGACAAGCGCTGGAGGGCCAGGACACAGGGAATGGCTTCCCAGTGCCAGAGGGCAGGGCTGGATGGGATCTTGGGCAGGAATTGTTCCCTGGCAGGGTGGGCAGGCCCTGGCCCAGGGTGCCCAGAGCAGCTGTGGCTGCCCCTGGATCCCTGGCAGTGCCCAAGGCCAGGCTGGACATTGGGGCTGGGAGCAGCCTGGGACAGTGGGAGGTGTCCCTGCCCATGGCAGGGGTGGGGTGAGCTGATCCTCAGTGCCCCTCCCAACACAAACCATTCCAGGATTCCCTGACTTCCAAGCGTTCCCACTGCAGCAGTGCCAACCCCTCTGTTTGCCTGAAGGAGTTGGAAAGGCCGAGTGGAATCAGCAGAGGGTGGAATTTGTGTTTTGCTGATGTGGGATTTGGGCCTCCTGGCTGCAGGCAGGGCTTTCAGGAAGGGCTCTTTGGCACTTGGCAGTGGGAACCCCTGGCTGGAAACTGAGCTCAGGGTGCTGCCTGCCACAGGTGCTCGGGCAGACATCCCAAATCCATCTGCCACCTTCCCTCGGTGCTCCTGGCTTCTGGAAGTGTCCCACTTTGGCTCCTGGCCCATCCCCAGCAAACAGCACCAAAGAGCCACAGGGAATTGTGTTCCCCTGGGCGTTGTTAGCTGTGAGTTGTGGCTGTGCAAAACTATTTGCCAGGAANAACAGTGGGATCCTTCCTTGAAACACACATTTGGAATGTTAATACTCCCAGAAGACAGAAACTTTTATCTAAAACATCGCTTTGTCCTGAATGCACCAAAATTCCCCTTTTTTTAAAGAAAACTAATTGAGGAGGAATTTGATTCCCATGGAGACACTGACATCTCAAGGACACCCAGTGCTACTTTCTGCCAAGCCCAAAAGTCCCTTGGGAACATTAATATCAGAACATTTGGGAGGCAAATGTAATTCTTGATTTCTGAGTGACTTTCCCAGACTATTCCAGTGCCGTATTCAAAATCCAGGGCTGTAATTCAGCCCCGTGTCTGGACTTTTTTCCCACAGATGTTTTATCTAAGCTTTGAATTGTATTTCCTCTTTGGACAGGCATTTTATTTTATGAAAACCCTTTTCCCCCCAATGAAATTTCCTGAAGTTCTTACCCATTTTAACACTGGAAGTGGTTTAGGGCAGCCCCTCCCATGGGTTCACTTTTGCTCCTCATTTTGAGTGCTGCGAGTCCTTCCTGTGCTGAAAGGTCTCAGATTCATCACAGTTTGTTCTTAAATACCTGCTTGCCTCATAAAAATGATAAAAGGAAGACAAAGTTTCTTGAAGGCTCATCAGGGCTTGAAGTTATGGGTGCAGTGATTGCTGAGGTTTTTATTGTGCCTTCCCAGTGCTGTGTGCTGACTCTTCCACCTTCACCTTTGGGTGTTCAGCAGCACCTGCCATATACACCCCCAATAAAATCACCTACAAGGGGCCCTCAGAGCAGGGAAATCCTCTGTACCAGGGTGGGACACGTCCACCAGAAGGAGAGGGGCTTCTCCACAGCACAGAAGAGGTGGAAGTGTCGAGGTCACTGCCACAAATACATTTTTTGGGATGTTTCAAGCAGGAGCAGCATCCATCAATACGCCACCATCGGTGGGAGATGAGACTGGGGATGGGGATCCATCCCTTTCCTCTTGGGAATCTGCTGGGTGACAACCCCAAATGGCTCTCCTAACACTGCTCTTGTACTCCCAGCACCAGAATTTCCTGCAGGACACCCCCTCCCGGGCCAGGAATTCATTTCTTTCCATGCTGGTTGGATTTCTTGGATAGGATTCTCAGGGCAGGCCCTCAAACCGTGAGATTTTAGTTTGGTTTTGGCACATAAAACCTTCATTCTTGATTTATTTTTTACCAAATCAAGAACAGGCAGCTGGCTGTTGCATCTCGCCCTGCTTCAAACGTAGGCCAAGATGCGAGTGAAGTTAGAGAAATGGTTACAAATAAAAGGTAATCAGAGCTTTAAAAAGATATTTTTAACTCTCCAGGTAGGCAAATCCCTCTTTTTAAAGGATAGAAGATCACCACATTTGGGTACCGCTCCTCGGAATACCCAGTAAAGCTGATTTTTATCTCCCACCTGAAAGTCACGGTGTAATCAGAAAATACCCAATAAGATAAAAGTGGGGATAGAGATGCTGGGTTTGAGCTGTTATTACTAAATTCAAGCTAACAACTGATTTTTCCCCGTTTTTCCCTTTTCTGACGTGTCTTGTCCTAAATGCCTTAATTCCACCTTATTAAGAACAGTGTAACCAGGCCAAGTGTGCAGTGCTGGGAGGTGGGAAAACACATTAAAGAACGGGAGCAGCAGCAAATTAACAACCTCTGGATAGTGCTGTGGCACCATTTCAAAGCCCCCAGGGAAGAGCTTGTTTGTTATTCCTGGCTCACCTCATTAGCCCCATTCCCAAATGATGTCAGCACCTATCTCCTGAGGTCCCACGGGATGGGGATGGCTGCCAGGGCCTCTCCCAGGCAGCAGCAGGATCTGTGGAGCAGCCACCAAGGAGCAGGCACTGACCCACCTGCTCTGGGTGGCCCTCGAGGTTCTCCAGTTCCTTGAGCCAAGAAATGGGGTTTTATCCTCGTTTTTAGGGAAGGAAGTGGTGAACAGTGGGAAACAGCTGGATGTGGCTGTGTCTGTGGGGTCACAGAATGGTTTGGGCTGGAAGGGACCTCTAAATTCATCCAGTGCCACCCCTGCCATGGGCAGGGACACCTCCCACTGTCCCAGGCTGCTCCCAGCCCCAATGTCCAGCCTGGCCTTGGGCACTGCCAGGGATCCAGGGGCAGCCACAACTTCTCTGGGAATTCCATCCCAGCCCTTCCCCATCCTCCCAGGGCAGGAGTTGAGAAAATGGGGATCAGTCAAAGATGGGACTTGATGACCTTGGAGTTCTTCTCCAAACGTAAAGAATTCTGTGATCCATGTCTGCATCAGTCACCTGGATGTGCCTGATTGCCACGGGGGGAAGCCACCAGCCCTCACAGACCAAAGTTTGCATCCCTAACATTTCATCTCCCTGAGAACCCAGCATCCATTTGCCTTTGGCTTCAATACAAATTGCTGGGATTAATAAACACAACGCGCTCTGCTAAACTTTTATGGGTTTTAATGTGAAACTAATCAAGGTGCCATTGGAAGACACTGCACTGGAAAAGGCATTTCATAAAAAATCATCTAAAAATCCCCTCAGGCATTTAAATCCCACCTCCTAAAAGGGAATGAGATACAGCAGGAGGGATTTGACTCCAAGGAACCCCAGTTTGAGGACATGTAGCAAAACCCCCGTGTGATTTAAACTTTAGGCATATTGGGGAAACAAAACATTCCTTAGAGAACAACAATTCAGCTTGTTCAGCTTTAAAAATACTATTTTACTGATTTTTTATTTAAAATAAGCAATGTACAACTCTCCAAATAGAAAATGTACCACGTCCCTCTAATACTTTGTCTTATGCCCTGTGAGCATCTCGTTAGCGCTCACTGACTGCTCCTAAAATATATTTCTACTCCCAGAGGCTCCAGCTGAAAGGTTTAAACCCTGCCAAGGGTTGTACAACAAGATTTACAAAGGAAAAGGAGCCCTTTGTGATAATTGACTGGAATATTTATGAAGCTGAGGCCTCGGGTCTTTCAAGGCTCCATTGGTCAAGGAAATTCTGCTCTGTCTTTGCTGCACTCAAGTTGTAAAAGTAAAAAACTCCCAGGAGCTGCTGCTGAGATTCCAGCAGCCTGGAGCAAAGGAGGCTCAGGGGGGACCTTGTGGCTCTGCACAGCTCCCTGACAGGAGGGGGCAGCCGGGAGGGGGTCGGGCTCTGCTGCCAGGGAACAGGGACAGGACAAGGGGAAACGGCCTCAAATTGCACCAGAAGAATTTCAGGTTGGATATTGGGAAAAATTCCTTTGCAGGAGGGGCTGTCAAAGACTGGAACTGACTGCCCAGGCCAGGGGTGGAATCCCTATCCGAGGGATGAGGAGCAGTGGGAGCTATGGGAGCAGGTGTTGGGACAGGACTTCAAGCAGTCTGGGGATGTAGGAAGGTTAAAAAAAGCAAACCAACAGGAATCACCAGAGATATTTCTACATTTGGGGCAAATTAGGGCAGCCTAAGGTAAAACCATGGAACAGAAGCTGAAGCATGAACTTCACTTAATCTCTTCTTAAATGAAGTTGTTGACAGCTTGACAGAAACAAGATTGTTGTAACTTCCCAATGTGGTGAAGTGGGCTGTAAATCCCAAGGAGCAAACCAGATCTGTGCCTTTGGTCCCTGGAACGCCGACCTCGCGTTCCCAGTGCTGTGGTGGCACACGTGGGAACGTTGAGGAACGTGGATATCATTGCCACCTGATGCCACCGGGGGCTTAAGGAGCTGAAGAGGGCACACGAGGTGTCCTGCTGGGGTTTTTGGCCCTTGTGCCCAGCCAAGGATCTCCCGAGGGCTCCCAAATCCTCCCCTCTTGGATTTCCGCGGCCGAGAGCCCCCGCAGCAGCTGTGACCTTTCTGCAGGTGCTGAGGTGTGGGCTGGGGGAGCTGCAAAATACCAGAGGGGCCAGAGAGCACGGAGCTGGAAGGGATCAGGAGTGGCCGGGGGAAATGCTGGAGCAGCCGCGGCCATGGAGCGCTCGGAGAGCGAGGGAGATTCCGCGGAGGAGGAGTGCGGCTTTTCGGGAAGCAGCTCCGAGGATGAGGGGGATGAAGGACAGGGAGTGTCCGAGTCAGTGCTCTCCCCTCCTCCCTGGGGTCACGGGGGTGGGGGTGGTGGGCACTGCCAGGAATTAATTAATTAATTAACTGTTAATAAGCTGTATTTTGCATATTGCTCTTCTAATAGCAGCTCGGGCATTCGGTGCTCTTAAAAACTAAAACTTGTATTTAATGCACTTGCAGTAATTAATTACCTGTTGCATTTAATGCAGTAATTACTTGGCACTTGTCACAATTCCTTGTTGCACTGGTAGTAGTTACTTTTCCCTTAAATCTGTGCACTTGCCGGGAGTAACCTCTGCATTTAATATCTTGCACTGCCAGTAATTAGTTGTCTCATGTATTTCCTTGTAATTAGTGATTTGCTTAACGCTGTGCACTGGGAGTAATTACTGGGAGTAATTACCTTTGTTTTTAGTGCTCTGCACTTGTAGCTATTTCTCATTCAATACCATGATTACTTGTTGCATTTAATGCCACGCACTTACTTGTAGTAACTTCTGCATTTCATGCCCTGCACTTGTAGTAGTTACTCTTACCTTCAACGATGTGTATTTACTGGTAGTAACTCCTGGGTTCAGTGCTTTGTACTTGTAATAATTATTACACTTAATGCTGTGCCCTTACAGCAGTTCCTTTTGTGTTTGGTGCAGCTCACGGGTAGCAATTACTCGTTGCAATTAATGCTGTGAGCTTGTAGTAATTCCTTCTGCATGTAGCACCTACTAGTGGTTAATGTTTCGTTTCATGCTGCACACTGCTAGGAATTACTCTTGGACTTGTAGTAATTACTGGTTACACTTAATATCATGCACTGGTAACAGCAACTCCTGCACTGAAGTCCGGGCACTTGTAGTAATTATTTGTGGTTTTGTTTTTGTGTAGAAATTACTGTGTTTCATGCCATTTGTAGTAGTTACTCTCTGGTTTAATGTTGGGCACTTGCTGGTGGTTGCTCTTGCCTTTCATTCCCTCTCAGTAATTGCTTTTCCACTTAATGCCTTGCACGTGGAGCTTTTCATGCCCTGCACTTCCAGGGTTTCATTTGCCTTTAATGCCGTGGATTCCTTCACTTCCCTGTGCTGCTGCTGGCCAAAGGCACCTTCTACAAAAGGGTGGATGAAGGACAAGACAGCAGAAATCCCAACGGTCCCTTGTGCATTGAAATGTCTCATTTCAGATTTTACTGGAAATGTTTGGGCTCAGGCCAACGATTGTGTTGTATTTTCCTGCTCTGGAATCACCTCAGCATAAAACAGCAGCAATGATCGTGTCTCTGATCCACACATTTAAAGGGATAAAGGGCTTCTTGTGGCTTCTGGGATAATGGGACCAGTGTGTTGAGTTTTAACTGGGATTAGTGGACACCAGCAAGCTGGAATTCTCATTTTAATGGATCAATATATTGGCAAAAACTGGCTACAGCCACTTAATGAGGACCTCAGTATTGTCCTTCCTTATCCTCTCTGTATTTACCCACGTTTTAGGAGTTAATAGAGATAATTATCCACTGCTATTCCACTGCTTCTTTCTCCCCACTTTAAATTAGCACAAAGTGATCTATCAGTGGGCTAAATTAGCACTAATACACACTTGATTCCACTCCTAATAGACTCAGAGTCAGCATTCCAGCACAGGCTGGAATATTAATGTTCTTCCCTGGCATTTCTGCTTGCTCTGCTTCAAACATAGGGACGTGAAGAGAGCTCCAAAGCATTTAAAGTAAATGAGAGATGACCTCAAAGGGAGCGTGCAGGGGCATCACCCTTCTGGAAGCACATTCCTGCTTTTGTACCTCCAGTCTCTAGCAGGGGGTTTCTATTCCCAGCAGCACCTGTAAATCTCATTTTCTGCTTCAGTGGAAGCTCAGAGTGATGTTCCAGCCTAAGTCAATGAGGGGAGGTCTCTTTTACCTGTGATCCACTTACCCTTGAACCACGGAAAGGCTGCAGGGAATTTTGGGATAAAGCAAACACAGAAAACGCCGCGCGGACTCGGAAACATTGGGACACCAAATCAACCTGATTAAAATGAATTAAATTGATGTTCTCTATTAGTCTTGGAATTCTAGTCTTTTATTAACTATATGGATGATGAAAACATCAGGGAAAAGCTGTGAAAGCCAGGAATTGATTCTCAAAGTGCTTGAAGAAGCCTGTACGTTGGAAGTCAGGAGGGTGGCATGGAAATAACTGAAGAAATGTGTTTTTTTCTTGCAGGGAGGATGTCAGGACAGCCAACGTCATCGCAGCTGAAGCGGTCACTTGTCTGGTCATAGACAGAGAGTAAGTCCCTCCTTCTGCTGGGGCTAGGGGGAACTCCAGTGTAAACCTTTTCCAGAGCTCAACAGGAGCCTTGGATCATCTCCAGAGAGGCCTCTTCATTTGGGGTGATAAAGTCACAGATGTGTCCTTGATGAATGGAGGGGAAATGTCCCTAAATCAACCAGACAGAACTCACTGGTGGCAATGAGAATCCCAGAGAGACCAGATGGAAATGGAGGAGGAGCTGGAATTACTGGGAAAGGGACCTGGGTGTTACAGAGGGGCACAGATGGAGTTCATGGCATGAAAGGCATCAGCTCCTGGAAAATGCTGGAGCAAGGTGTTATCCCAGTCCTTGGGAGAAGGACACAGCCCTGCTGGGAGCTCTGTGGCTCAGAGGACATATAGGAGGTCAGGAGAGTAAAATCATAATTTGAATGGGAAGCCTGAGGGAATTAGGGAGGTTTAATTCAGAAAAACAACGTGCCTGGATGCCCCACTGCTGCAAACCCAGCTGCTCTCTGCAGTTGCTGGGAATGGGATTCAAAGATGCCATAAAAATGCCATAAAACGACATAAAATGGAACATGACCCCTGGGCAAGGGGATGGTTTGCAGTTGTGAAGCAATGGCACAGATCAGCAAAAGGCATGGACAGACCTTCCACGGGAATCTTCCCATGGGAATGTGGTATGGATCCATGAAACCCACAGAGAGGGTGGGTAGGGGTTGACTTTTCACTGCCTCCCCCAGCACAGGAACTCCAAGGAACCTGCAGGAGGGAGCCAAAAGCTATGGGAAAATGAGAAAGAATTGCAAATGTTGGAAAGGAAAAGAAATCCATGGGATTTTTGAATCCATGGGACCCACCTGTGGGCCAGGAGCTTTGAGAGCAGTGTGGATTGTTGGGGTGTCTGGGCAGGGCCAGGAGCTGGATCCATGATCCCTGAGGATCCCTGGGAATGGTTCTGGAGCCCTCCCTGTGTTCTGGTGAGAGAGAGGATTCCGTGCTCTGTTAGGGCTGATCTCCATCCCCTCAGCCCTGTTGTGGCACAAGTGCTTTGTGCTGGGCTCTCTCCCAGGCCTCCATGTCTGGAAATCCAGTGTTCCCTAAAGGCTGAGCTGGGGAATTCCTTCAGAAACCCCAATTCTGGTTTCTGTTAATTGATTATTAATTGCAAAAGCCGTGGTTTGTCTGTTGAACACAGGTGGGGAACACCTGAGAGCTCCTTTCCCAGCCTGGTAGATGAAACACCCACCCTCCATTCTCATGCTGTGGGGCAAAGAGAGGAAGAAGAATTTGATTATTTAGCAAGACAATATTTCAATAATCTTTAAAATTTTAATAATTAGATAATTCAGCAAGCACTCATTCAGAGAAATAAAAAGCAACAAGTCATTTATGCTTTTTATTTTTACCCTTTTGCAACAGATATTTCTGGTTTGCACTGTAAGAGTTAAAAACCCCCATATAATTCAAGTCACTCATTCCTGATCATTTTCCAGACTGTGCCTTTCCTTGTCTCCTGTGCCTTTTCCCCAGCATCCAATGTCCTTGAAATAGTAAGGAAGTACAAGTTCAATTTAAACTGATGAAGCGTTGGTTAACCTACACCAGAGGCTCTATTAACACTCTGCAATTAGCAGAGGAGCACTATTTATAAAATTCTTATTTATAGTGCCAGGAAAGTGACCCTACTGACAGCCCTATCTATAGCTCAGGGCAGGCTGTCCTGTGTCCTGACCAGGGCTCAATTTCGTGTCCCAGCTCTTCCTTAAGCTGGTATTTTATAGGAATGATAACAACTCCTGCAGGAGCAAAACTTCACATGGAGAAAAACTACCAGGACTTGTGGCAATTTGGGAAGTTGGTGAGGAGAAAGAACCCTTTTTTTATAGGCAGATATCAGGAATGTGACAACTTTTGGGTTGTGGAGGTGGATGTGAAGGTTGAGTGACCCCAAAGGTGGTGCTGGCAGCAGGGAGTGGGTGTTCCCTGCAGCTGGGATGTGTTCCATGTGACAGGAGGGGTGACACGAGTCACTGCAGCTGCCAAATATTTCCTTCTCCCTTGGAACCACTGGAGCAGCAATTCCCATGCTCTGGGGGCGTCCCCAGCTGAAGCAGCTCAGCAGAACTGGTGTTGATGCCTTAAAAGGCCTCCTAGAACCAGAGCCCAGGCAGGAGTAAAGGGAATAAAGGTGGGGATTTATTGGAAAGGCCTCCAAAGGTACCCCTGGGGAGCCAGAGGTGCTGCCCAGATGGGCCCCGAGATGGACCCTGAGAGGCCACGAGTTCTTCCCACTTTTCTGGCTTTGGTTCATTTGCATCTCAGGGTTCATTCTCCAATTAAAGCTGCAGTTAATGATGGAATTGCCCTCAGCTTGCCCCCCTCTCAGAGGCTTTTGGTTGATGCTTTTTGGGCCCAGTTTGGGCTGGGTGTGCTTGGAGAGCAGCCCCGGAGAGGCTTTGTTGTGTGTGCCCAGCACAGAGAGCAGCACTGAACAGGGTACAGGCAACTCCAGAGTTACACACTGGGCACTGCAGGGCTTGGAAAATAAAAAAGTTCAAACCTGAGGCATCAGTGTTGCAGTTTCAAAGAAACAAGTGATGGGAAAAGACCTTTTCCTTAACACATGGAATTCCTGGAGAATTCCAGTCTCACTGACCAGTATCACCCATTGGAATTATCCAGCAGCAGGGTAACTCTTCCAGCTTCTTGGTAAAGGCTTCCTAAAGCATCCAAAATTTCTTCCAGCTGCCCCACTCCCATCTCATTAACAGAGAGAGTCACACCTTGGTGCCACTGGAAGTTATTCCTAAGGGAGATGTGAGCCTGGGCTCTGGATTTGCCAATATTCCCAGCAATTGTAGGGCTGGCTTAGTTGCTGAAGAGTTTGTAGTTTGGGGATGAATAATATGGGAAACTTTCTTCACAAGGATGAGCCAGGAGCTCTGGGCAAGTTGGGTTTGAGGAGGGAAGTGCTTGTGCATGAAAAGCGGGAATGTGTTGCCTGAAAGGATTTCTGGAATTTCTCAAATGGGTATAAAATGGCCACAGGGCTGAGGCAGTGGGAGTTGGAAATACCACGAGGAAAGTCAAGCTGGAGCTCGTGATGGGTCTTTTATTTCCAGATGATGTTGGTGCTGCCTTGCTTTTTAATTTCTTTGTGGAACAAGAGGGCTCTTGCAGTCCCAAAAACACCCCAAAGGCACCCCAAAAGTACTAGAGCTGTTTTTGCCAATCTAGGTAGGTGTCCTTTGCAAAGTGCATTTCCAGCATCCTTTTCTGGTGTGGGAATGAGCAGAATCCTGATCTAAGGATGAAAACAACCTGCAGCAAGCATCTGATGCATCCCATGGACTTTGCTCCCACTTGTCCTTGTCCTGAGAATATTTATGAAAAGCATTGACATTTTTTCCATCTTGCAGTTGGGGTTTTGAGTCTGTTCCTTTACCAGAATAACGAATTTCAGTGGGATTTGGTCCTTAATGCTCTTAATTCTTCCCTGGGAGGGTGGGCAGGCCCTGGCACAGGGTACCCAGAGCAGCTGGGGCTGCCCCTGGATCCCTGGTAGTGGCCAAGGCCAGGCTGGACATTGGGGCTGGGAGCAGCCTGGGACAGTGGGAGGTGTCCATGGCAGGGGTGGCACTGGATGAGATTTAAGGTCCCTTCCAACCTGAACTTTTCTAGGAATTCTGAGATTCCCACTGGGAGCACCATTCCTTTTGGTCCCCCAAGAAAGAAGACTGCCAGGAAAAAACCCCAAAAAACCCTTGTGTAATCCGACCTGGTCAGGTGTATTTGAAAGAAAGAACTTGGCAATTGGAAAGAAAGATTCCAAGGAATTTCACATTATCCCCGAGATTTCAACATGGAAGAGAAGGAACCATAATCCAGTAGGGAGAATGAAGTGAGAGGGTGAGAAGGCTGAGGAAATGAGGGTGGCAGCTTTGGAAGGGACCACAGCACGGGGCAGGCTGGGGATTTCTCCATGCTCAAGCTCCCTGGTGAGTCGGGATTGATTTATCCAGATGTTCTTCCTGCCAGCCTTGGAGCACAGACCCAACCGGGAGCAAAATCCACACATTGTTCATGGGAATTGTGGGGGAAAAAAAAGCCAGCTGGATCTCTGACCATTCCAAAGAATTTGGAGAAGCCTTTGGATACCTGGGGAGCCAGGCAGCTCATTGGAACCCCAGCATTTCCTGCTGATCCAACCTCCACTCTGGGGCCACACATGGATGTTTTACAGCCCCTCTCAGGTGCCTTTCAGGCATTTGTATTTCCAAGTGGGTTTTTTTAATATAATTCATGGACTTTCTGTCTTTAGGACTTGCCTTGACCCTACAGGATCAAGGCTGCTGCTAATGAAGTCCTTCCTGTGGTGATACTGCAGGAATTCATCCTGTGGGGGGAAAAAAACTTCTTGAGGGAAATGCTCCGTGGGTGTTGCCTCCAAACTGCTCCAAGCCTGGCCCTGTTGGAGCTCATCCTGCTGAATCTCCAGGCTCCTTGGAGGGATTGTTAGATCTGTTCCAGAAGTACAGTTGGGGCTGGATTTGATGGATTGATCCTTCAGGAATTTGTCTGTAAAAGCTCTTCTGATAAATATTGTGCAGACACCCCTCAAGCATCTGTTCTGTGGCTCTGTTTAAATAAAGGTGCACAGACAGACTTCACTTGCAGCTCCTTTGTACGGAGAGAAAGCAGGAGGGGAAGGCTCCAAGCTCATTCCTGACATTTGGATCATCATTGGATCCCTCAGGGACAAGTTGGTGCAACTTGTAATTCTGTTTTTTTCTCTCACACCTACCATTTGAAACTGAAAAAGAGTTTGAAAGTGTTCAGTGGCTGCTCCCGAACTGTCGGAATATTTACACTGAGGTTGATTCAGGCTCATCTTTTATTTAGATGGGATTTCTTTCCCCCCCCTATAATTTATTTATGGTGCCAATAACGTTTTCCTGGAGCTCAGAGATTCAGCAACACTGTGGGTGCTGGGAGGACAAAACTGCCTCATGCAAATGGAGAGAGAGAGGAGCTGATGGATCAGAGCCAGGAAGACTCAAGGCACAGCTGCCACTGACAGAGAGTTACAAAACTACCTGGAATTTACACTAAATGCTGTTTTTCCAGCCTCTCGTCTTCTTCAGCTGCACGTAGCAAGAGGATGCACTTGTTTTTAAGGCAACATTTGAAATATTTCAGCTATTTTCCGCCCTTCCACTTTGCATTTTCCATTTTTGTCCGTGTTTCAAAGCCTGGTTTGGCTTTTTATCAGGGAGAGCTGTGAGGTGTCAACAAAGGTTATTGGATCAGCCCTCCTGGCAGTGGAAATGGGAGAAAAATGAAATAAAAAAGTATTATCCTGGCATGACTGACCCCATATAAGCTGAGCCAGGCTCTTTCCGTGGAGATTTTAGGGTTTGCTGCTTTACTGTTTCTCCCAGTTGGAGCGAAGTTTATCCATGGAGAAAATTGGTTATGAGGAGAGAATAGGAAAAAATGAAGAGAAAAGGCCACAAGGAGAAAAAACTCGAGCAGTTTCTGATTGAATTCTTGGGGAGGTTGGGACTGAGCCAAAACTTCAACGATGTTGAGATGGGCAATAAAAAAGGGACTCAAGTGAACTTTAATATCTTAAAGTGCCCAGTGCTAAGTCTGGCTTAAAATTTTTAATAAAAATTAAGGGTTTTAGAGAAACTGTTGTTAACTCCATTCAGTGACTTTTTCTTCTTCGATGTTTCACTAGAAAAGATTTATTTGCCTTGCCAAAAAAAAAAAAAATAATGGGGTGTTTAACCCTGCCCCATTTTCCTAAGCAAGCCAAGCCTAAATAGCAATTTAAGCCCCAGGTGATGTCTCATGGCCTTCAGGATGGTGTGACTGTGTTAATTAATTGCCCAAATGCCTGTTTGGGGTGCAAGTAGGCACAAACACCCCAATCCTGCTTTCTCTCACTGTCACCTTGTAAGGTCTGGCTTCATCCCGTGGCACATTCCCAGCACCGGGAAGATAAAACTTGAGGTGTTGCAGGAGTTGAATTGTTCCAGTTTTCACTGCTGAGCGAGGGATTTGGGATTGGAAAGACACTCCCATGATTAAGCCATTCTAATATTAAAAATATTAATACTAATAATTACCAGCCTGCTTAAAAACCTCTAAAATGACTTCATGTGAGAGCAAAGGGCTGAGCCTTGTCTTCCTCATTAATGAATTCATTAATTTGCTTTCCCGTGGGCTGCCAAAATTATTTCCTTGATTGTTTGATTTCAAATATCACTAATTCAGTGTAGTGGGAGGCTGTGGGAATTGGTGTGGGCAGAGGCCATTTCCTGAGCAGTAATTCCCAGCAG
Source organism: Rhipidura dahli (assembly GCA_013399225.1). Taxonomy (NCBI): domain Eukaryota; kingdom Metazoa; phylum Chordata; class Aves; order Passeriformes; family Rhipiduridae; genus Rhipidura; species Rhipidura dahli. Next base: position 233,675 of record VXAC01005944.1, read on the forward strand.
AGAATCCCAGGATGGCTCAGGCTGAGGGCAGCCCAGAGGGCACCTGGTGTCACCTCCGTGCTCCAGCAGGGCCATCCCAGAGCCCAGGGCACAGCATTGTGTGCACCCAGCTGTGCAGCAGCCCCAGGGAGGAGAATTCCTCTGGAAAAGCCCTTGCTACAAATCCAGATTCAAACCCCCTGTCCCAGCTGCCCCACAGCAACGGGGAAAATCCAGCTTTTCCCAATAGGATCATTGAGCCTCCCTTGGCTGTGCTGGAAGTGCTGTCCCTGCTCTCCAGCACCCACGGGGTACATTGCATAGGGTCAGGCCCCTCCTGGTGCAGCAGGACCCTGAAGGACCCACTCAGGACTGACCCAGGGTCCCACCATTCCCATCCCGGGAACACGGAGTCTCCCTGGCTCACCCCGTGCCTGGCAGGAGATTGCATTTCCCCAGCTGCTCTGGATTTCCCTCACCTGCTCAGGGCCATTAGTTCTCTTTGCTCCTATAAATCCTCTGTATGAAATATCCCCGTTCTTATCCCTAAAGTCAGAAATGTGGCCCTAAATGGGAATTTCAGGTTTTTTCTTTCTTTTTTTTCTCTAAGTGTCCGTTCATTTTTTTGTCCACTTAGAGCAATTCCTGTTCTTCAGCTCTGTGTTTCATGCCTCAGGAGTGTGAGGAGCACAGAGGAGCTGCAGGAATCACAGGATTTTCATTTATAAAGCTGTGACCTTAAGGCAAAGATCAGTCCAGAGACTGCTTTGCAGCAGCTCATCCTTTCAAATTTGTCTTCCTTGAAAAAAAACAACCTGTGTGTGACAGACCCACTGGGAATGCTGGAACTGGGTAGCAGAAAGTGGCTTTTCACCTGGATGTGTTTGTTTGAAGGCAGTCACTAATTTCAGTTATTCATTTCTGGTTTTTCATGGAATCCCAGAATGGTTTGGGATGGAAAAGATGTTAAGGATCACCTCATCCCACCCCCTGCCACAGGGACACCTTCCACTGTCCCAGGCTGCTCCAAGTCTCATCCAACCTGGCCTTGGACACTTCTCTGCCACAGCTGCTCTGGGCACCCTGTGCCAGGGCCTGCCCACCCTCTCAGGGAAAAAACTCCTGCCCAATATCCAACCTAAGTTCCCTCTCTTTCAGTCTGCCTGCTCCTTGATGTGTTTTTGGATGCTGTTTCTCTAGAGATGAGGAAGCTGGGATCCAGAACTGAAAATGTCTCTTTGGAAGCAGAGGGGTTTAGAGGGTTCCTGGCTGGAGGACAGGGATGGGATGGTTGAGGTGCCACCACCAGCCACGTTGGCACATTTACTCTGAAACTTCTGCTGGAGGGTGAAAACCTTCAGCAGCCATTTCAGGGGGCTGGATAAACACCTTGGCATCTTCTCAGCTTCCGGTTTGGCATCTCCAGCATTTCTGAGGCCGCGTTTCCCTGTGGATTCCCAGCCCTGGGCCTGGTGGGTCACTGGCACCGTGATCCAGCCCCAATTGCTGTCCGAGAGCCACACTGGCTTTCTTGGCTCCCAGACCTTTCCAACCATGGTTCAGTGGTGGAGCTGGCAGTGCTGGGTTACTGGTTGGACTGGATGATCTTCGGGGTCTTTTCCAACCTTTATGTTTCTGGGATTTTCCTCTCCAAGTGTCCCTTTGTCTTCACAGCTCCTTCAAGCACCTGATCGGGGGCCTGGATGACGTCTCCAACAAAGCCTATGAGGATGCAGAAGCAAAAGCAAAGTAAGTGGCTGCTCCTCGTGCTCAGCAGAGAACCTCAAACTTGGGCTTGTTGATGGTGCACCACTGGAATTCCTAAAAAACCCTCCTTGTGCTCCACACAGTGATACCAACCCACTTAAAAAGGAGAGATTCCTCCTCTGGATTGGAGGAATTTTCCTCCTCGTGTGTCCCTGGTTCCCCCATGGGTGCGGGGATGGGTCTCCTCTGGCCAGGGCCCAAAGCCAGGTTGTCCCATGGTTCTCCTCAATCACAATATTTGAGCCCACAGAGGTGGATCTTCCAGAAATCCCCTTGAAATGTTGTGAGGTGAGAAACTCCAGATCTTGGAAGGGCTGTTGAAAGAATTGTTGAGGGAATTGTTGAAGGAATTGTTGAAGGAAGTGTTGTTGGGGGAATTGTTGAAGGAAGTGTTGTTGGGGGAATTGTTGAAGGAATTGTTGAAGGAAGTGTTGTTGAGGGAATTGTTGAAGGAAGTGTTGTTGAGGGAATTGTTGAAGGAATTGTTGAAGGAATTGTTGAGGGAAGTGTTGTTGAGGGAATTGTCGAGGGAATTGTCGCTGAAGGAATTGTTGAAGACGTTTCATTTCTTTTGAGAACTCTGACCCTTCTCAGATGCTTTCCAAAGTCAAACATGTTTCGAGACAAAGGATGGGCAGTGGAATTTGTCATTTGGGATAAAAACCAGAGCTGCCTTGATGTGAAGCAATATATTCATCTGAAGTCCTCAATAAATATTCATTCCTTTCAGAAGGGAGCTGCAGTTTAAAATATTTAAAATATTTTTTTTTTAAAAACCCACTTTTCATTCATTCTTGAGCTGCAATTTGATTTTAATCTGTGATCTTTGAGCTCTGATTCTATCCCAATGATGAAAGCCTTTCAAGAGGATCCTGTTGTGCTTTGGGAGATGCTCAATATCAACCAAACACCATTCAAAGGCAGAAGATGTTGAAAAGAAAATTAAATTTGCTCTCCACAAAACTTCTTTACTTTTCCTCCCTCTCAATTATTTTGCTTTCATGGGGATTTTTTAAATAGCACATTAAGGGAGGGGAGAGGTGTTTTCTCAAAGTCAAATACTCCGAGTGGCTGTCTAAATTGAAGATTCCAATTAAGTTATACATAGAAACTTCTCATTAAACCAGAGGGGTTGGAATGGTGTCTGCTAAAGGTATTGGGCTCCTCTGTGGAGGGAAAGTGAGAAGCCCCAATTAGTAATTGATTAAAAATAACTCTTGGCTTGTTTCAGGAACTAAGATCCATCTCAAAAATCGTCAGTTCATGAGCAAGACTTGTTAATCCTGCAAAATACCCACAGATTGCTCTTTTCTTATCTTGCAGTGATATTTGAAATATTATATTTAATTCATTTTAAGGTAGCAAAAGGGTTGTGGTTTAGTTTGGAATAATATTTCCCTGCTCCAGATCAAATGCAAGCTTCCTTCTTAAAAAGACGTTCCATTAAAAAGGTTAAATTCCCTAAATTCTTGTTGACTTAATGATGAAGGTGGGTGATGACCAACTTCCTTGACCATCCTAAAACTGGGAATTCTGGGCATGGAATGCTTCAGATGGTCCCAAGTATCCCAGGTTCATTCTGTTATTATTTTATGTGACTTTTTGAGGGTTGCTGTTTGGGTTATATTGATTTCCATTGGAGCAGAAGGGAAGAAAACATTGGGAATAAAACTGGGGAATTTTGGGTTGGGTCAGAAACGATGTCATGGTCACAGAAGTTTTTGGAGGTTGCACCACAACCCATCAGCACCCAGAAAAATGTGCCCTTCCCACATCTCTAATTTTCAACTCTATTCTTATTTATTACCCCAGGAATGTTTGGGATGCAGGCTGAGGAGATCTTGAGGATACTTTGGAGGAGTTTTAGGATCTGCTGTACAGCCTGGGGGGAAACTGCAATTCGGGACCTCTTTGGAAGAAACTCTTCCTTTTGGGAGATGCTGGGTTTTGACCTTCACATTTTTGAGCTTTTATCTTCTCCAGTCCTTTCCTTCTAATGGCAAGTGTTTCATCCCAATGGAAGGGTGAAGCCCTGCTGATGGAGAAATTGTTCACTAAAAGGCTGAACCAATTAATTTTGACAGCAACTTTTTTATCTTCAAAGACAGAGGCTGGTGCTGGAGCCCTGTCACTGCAGAGGGGGGGTGACAGTGACATTATGGTCACATCTTGAGGCATTTTGCCTCGGACAGAGCAGGAGGGATCAGTGTTGTCTGCTGGGAAAAATATCCCCCCCCAAAAAAAAAAAAATTGAAAAACTGAGTATTTAGCAGCCAAATTCCATATTCCTGTTTGCTGGGCTCCTTGAAATCCAGCAGAAAGATGGATGGAGGATGGAAAAATGGCAAAGTTCCTTGGAGAGCGGCCCCAAAGGAATTGTGAGCCCTTCCAGAAAGTTTTGGTGTTGCAGAGTTACCTCGTGAGCTAAAACTCCTCAGGGAGAAAAGTCTCCTTGGCAGCAAGTGTAACCTGGATTCCTTTCCAGGCAGCAGTTAATTAGCTCCTGCTAATTGTCCTTCAGGGGCTTCATTTTCCCAAGGGCAGGTTTGTGATAGGGAAGAACTCGGAACATGAACCGTGGGCAGGTTTGTGAGGCTTTACACAAATCCCAAGGAAAGGTTTGGCTCTTCTTTTTTTAGCTCCCATCTCCTTTTCACAGCTCATGTGGCAGCTGGGAAAAGATCCATCCTTGGGATGGATCCCATGGATCAAGTGGATCAGGATGACCAAGGCCAGCTTGGGCAGGACTGGTCTGGTGGAAGGTGGAAGGTTTGGAACAGGATGGGCTTTGAGGTCCCTTCCAACCCAAACCATTCCAGGACTGTAAAACCCTACAAAATTAGTGGCACTGGGTTTTTTTTCTCATTTCCATGCTGGAGCTCATCCCTGGAGTCCTGGAGCTCAGGGCATGGCTGAGAGGATGTTAGCCAGGAGTTACAGACTTGGAATATCTTTCCATATATCCATTTGTCCTCCAGGCCTGGAAGAGCTGAACTATTTATTGAGTTTATTCTTATCTTAGAGGCACTTTCCTGCTTTTTGCCAGCTTGGGGTTGGCAGTTCCCTTTAATGCCCATCCTTTGTGTTCCCTCTCCTAATTCAGCAATCACAGAGACTTCATCTGTGAGACCACGATCTTAATTGTGGGCTATCATTTTAATTACAGGATTACACAGGCTAGAATATGAATTATAATATTCTACTCCTCGGATGTATGCAAATGAGTTAATGAATTAACTAATGGATGTTATAGTAACACCCTAAAAGGGGAAGGAGAGAGGCAAATTTGCTTCATGCTCTGAGGAACCAGGAGTCCAGAAGAGCAGCACCTGTGTGCCAGTGCCAGGCCCAGCCACGCTGGCATTTAGGGCATGAAGGGGGTGCCCAAATAACCAGGATTATCTCCGTGTGGATTGCTTCCAAACAGAGCCACTCCGGTGGCTTCCAGAAATCCAGGAGGACAGGGGTGGGTGCTTCCTGCTGTGGTTGGTGCTGCCAGGTGGGGTGAGGGTCAGTGACCCCCTTTGCTCCAGGCACTCCAGTCCCTCCTACTGGGCTCTTTCCAAACCTAAGCATTCCTGGCGTTGATCCTGTGCAATTCCTGAACCCTCAGCATGGTTGGAGGGGGTTTCTTTTGAGGTGGTGCCACCTTCCCATGGCATGGCTGTGGCACAGCAGTGTCCCTGGCCACGCAGCTGGCACAGTGCCTGGACAAGCACAGCCCCCAGAACCACTGTCCCAGTGCTCCCATCACATTCCCAGCTGGCTCCCAGCGCCCATCTCCTGTGGCAGCAGGGCTTGGCATCAATCCCCAGCTGAAGCCTGGATTTTGGTGCCTTCATGCTGTTGCTCCAGGCTTTCTGCAGGAAGAGGTTGTTCTGACTGGACTTTACCCTTGTTTTTTGGGGTTTTTTTTCCTATTCCAGTAGTGTTGCAGCCCTGGGGGAATGTCTGGATACTCACAGCCAGAACTGGCTGCCTGTCACAGGGCTTGAGGGGACAGGAAGTTTTGTGCAGTGCCTTTCCCTGTTCCTGCAGCTCCTGCCCCAGAGCCCCTCATCCTTCTGGGGCTGTTTTTAAATGAAGAGCTTCATTAACAGCTGGACTTGAAGACCTGAGAGTTCTTTTCCAACCTGAGTGATTCTATACAAGCCTTTTGTTTTAGTCCCCTTTTTTAGTCCCTTTTTCACCTTACACCCCCTCTCCCCCTCCATTTATTCCTGACAAAGCATCCCACGAGTTCATTGACTTAATTTTGCTGCAGAGGGTGGTCGTCAATATTTTGCCATTCTACACACCAGCAGAAATGAAACAATATAAAAGTATAAAGATATCCCTTAAGAAAATATATCCAAGGAAAAGAAAAGGAATAAGGGGTAGGAGGAGAGAGAGAAGAGGAAAGATGTCACCACCTGTGGATCAGAAATGAGACTTGCTTGTTGCAAATTTAATATCTGTGGGTCGAAGTGATGGGCAGAGTTAAGGTTCCAAAATGGGAGCTGCCAGTTAAAGAGGATGATCTAGTGAGGGTCTGACTTGGTGCTGGGCTGGAAAACTTTGGCTGAAATAACCCACCAAGGCATGGAACCTCATTTTTCCTGCAAGAGACAGCATTTCCTGGCTTTGCAGCATCAGGGAGCTGTGCTGACGGGCTCCATCCCCCTCTGTGTCCCTTGTTCCCTGAATTAGGAACCATCTGGGAAGCAGCTTTTGCCTAGGCTGCCCGTGGTGCCAGACTGGGGAGAAATCCCGTGGGACGTGCAAAAAGCTGGTAAAAAACTCCTCAGGGCTATAAAAAGCAGAGGTTGCAATCATTTCTTTCAAGCTCTGTAAATAATTACACCACTTGTCCTCCCTGGTGAGGGCTGTGAGGAAGCTGATCACTGATTCCTGTTTGGGCTGTGTGAGCTGGGACATCTGCTGCTCAGAAAAACTGAGATTTTAGGTGCCACTTTTTGGCCTGAATTACGGAAGAGCTTTTTTTCTCTTCCTGCTGGAGAGTTTTGTTTTTCCCGGCGTTCAGCCTTAAATAATTTGAAATTTCATCCCAAAGCCACTGGTGGTTTGTAGCCAGCTCTGTCAGATTTTCCTGATTGCCATAATAAGTCGGGGTGGGATTAGAAAACTGTCTCAGAAGTCATTTGAAAATGTGGGGTGATGTCCCCAGGTGAAGGCAAAGGCTAAATGTGACTTTGCTGTTTGAGGAGGGACTTGCTGTTTGTTTCCAGATTTGAATTATTCTCACAGAGACCACACCAGGCAGACTCGGTGGCTGCTTCCCTCTGGAGAAGGAGCACTGGGAATACTCTTATCACCCAGCAGGGATGTACTAAATTACCTTTGAAACCTGGGCTGGTGTATTTAGGGAATAATCTCTGCTCTCCCCTTGCTCAGCTGACCTTTGGATGGGATAATGGGCTGGGGCAGATGTCACAGGGAAGCCTCAGTGGAGAACAGCCAGGGCCTGGGAAGCAGGCTGCTGTTCCAACAGCTGGCTGCACTTGGTGATGGAATTGGGGCAGCCCTCTTTTTTTTATGGAATTGTGGAAAAAAAAAACTGCAGCAGAACTCATCCTGAGGGCAACAAATTCCAGAGAGAGCAGAAGCACAGAGTGGATGCATCCATGTGTGTGGCCATGCCAGCTGCACTTGATGGTCTGGGCATGGGAATCTCAGCCATTCCCTTGGCATGGATGTGAATCCTTCTCTCAGGAGCTGCTGGGAATTGGGAATACTCTGCCCATCCCAACACTTGCAGCTCCGTGCGACTCAGACTCGGTGCTTTGAACAGAAACCTTGGCCAGCTTCAGGGGGGTTTGAGGCAAAGGCAGCATTAAAACATTTCTGTGCACCCCTGGTGGTGTAAATTTGTTGTCCAGCACATTTTGGAGCTGTCCTGAGGATTTGTCAGAACAGCTTGGTAAGGATTACACCCCTGGAAGTTGGGCTATTTCTGTCCTGCTGTCATCTGCTGACTTAAATAACAGGGAGGCACTTGGACAAAATGTAATATAAATAAAACTCAGTGATTCTGCTGCCACAGGGAGCCACTGATCCTGGAACTGCTGGAAATAGGTGTGGGATCACTTGTGGCTTTCCCAGTGCCACAGTTCCCTGCTAGTGCAGTTCTCCTTGTTGTACCTCAGCACCTCAGACCTCCCTTTTATATCCAAAAATTCCTAATGGAAAGGAGAAAAGGAGATGCAGAGGCAGTGGGAGATGAAGGGCAGGTATGTGGGTGGTGCTGGCACCCCGGGAAGGTTTGAGAGGGAAAGATTTGGGAAGCACCAGGGCAGGAGGTGGGGCAGCGTTGTCTCCCTGCTGCCAAATTGTCTCAGCAGGGCTGGTAAAGGTGTTGCCAGATAAAGGAGTTTCTTCCCATTCACCCAAAAAACTTCCCAGGCCAAGATTTGATGGGAGTAGCTCCAAAGTTTGGAAATGCTGGTTGTTTAAAGTGCAGGGAGAGAGGAAGGAGCAGAGGGTGGAGGTTCCTGTTGCAGAGTGAATGAACATTCACTGTTCTCCCCGCAAACATTACTGACCCTGGTACCCAAAAACTGCCCAGTGAATTCAGCTGACCCTGAGACAGAAACTCTGTCACACTGGAAATGAAATTCAATCACCCAACTGTGAAATGGAAGAATTTAATCCCACTGTGAGAAACCCAGTGCAGCCTGAACTCCAAAGCTGCTGCTGACGCCTCTGTCCCACCCACAGCTGAGCCACCCAAACAAACCCTTTGTCTTCTTCCCTGTAAAAAGCACTTAATCCCTTTTCCTGAGGGCTCTAATTGCTTTCCAGACACAGCTTCCAATCTAAATGTAGTCCCCATTCCACCTGGGATTTCTGCCTTTATCCTGGGGAGCCCTTTCCATGCCTAAAGGGGCTCCAGGAGAGCTGGAGAGGGACTGGGGACAAGGGCTGGAGGGCCAGGACCCAGGGAATGGCTTCCCAGTGCCAGAGGGCGGTGCTGGATGGGATATTGGGCAGGAATTGTTCCCTGGGAGGGTGGGCAGGCCCTGGCACAGGGTGCCCAGAGCAGCTGGGGCTGCCCCTGGATCCCTGGCAGTGCCCAAGACCAGGCTGGACATTGGGGCTGGGAGCAGCCTGGGACAGTGGGAGGTGTCCCTGCCCATGGCAGGGGTGGCACTGGGTGGTGTTTAAAAGGTCCCTTCCAACCCAAACCATTCTGGGATGGGTCTCTGTCCTCCCTGCTCCCAGCTGTGGGACCCCCAGGATGTGACACTCCCGTCTCTGGGATCAGCAGGAAGGTGCCAGCCTCCCACTGCAGTAACCATAACACTGAGCAATGGAGGTTGGTTTAAAGAAAGAACCCTGGTGCTTCCGACACTGGTTATGGATCCTGAGAAACTGCCACCATGGGATATTCATATTTTTATTATTATTATTTTTTCCATGTGCTTGTTTGCAGCACTTGGAATCCCAGAATGGTTGAGGTTGGAAGGGACCTTAAAACCCATTCAGATCCATGGGCAGGGACACCTCCCACTAATCCCAGGTTGCTCCAAGTGCATCCAGCCTGGCCTTGGACCCTTCCAGGGATGGGACACACCCAGTTTAGGGCATCCCAAGCCCCACACTGGGCAGGGCACTTGGTTTTCCTGGCTGTGCTCTGCTCCACTTACACTGATTTGCCCTCGCTTGCATTTGCTCCATTTTCTCAATGCCTTACTGAACGCTCCATGAAATGATTTGAGAAGTGCTGAGCTCTAAATCTTTAAATCATCTGGAAAAAAAAAAAAAAAAAAAAAAACTGAAAAAAATAATATAAAAGGAAAAACTGTTCCCATGATGTAGCTGTTCCCACAGCTTCTGCAGAGGTATAACAAGATAAAACATCAGAGATGCAGATAAGATGACACTGGGAATATGTGAGATAAGCTCAGTGCCTGTAAACCTTGAAAGAGGAGATCAAAGCCTGAGCTGGCCCATTATGTTGGACATGAATGTAAAACTACCTGGAGGTTTTTAATGGGGCTATTGTTATCAAATTTCTGATGCCAGTTAAAAGCCTCTCATTCGTGACTGTATTTAAAATTCATTTCAGTGATGGCAGTGAGATGTTCCTGGCTCTGGTTGCTCAGACATGTTTGAGCCGTGGCTTTGCTGTCTCTTGGTTTCCTGTCCCTTCCCTGTACAATTGCTCTGCAGAAAACATCAAATAACAGCATTTATTGATCCCAAAGCGAGGGCTCGCAGCGATACCACGAGCTCCCCAGCGTGCAATGGGAATTTGCTCATTTGAATTTTGAGTCAAAGCACTGTGCCACAGCCCCCAAGCCCTTCAGAGCTGCAGGTCCTGGTGCTGATCTGAGGCTTGGATTAAATCTCAGACCTGGCTGCATCTCCATCCTCAGCAAGCTGCATTCCTCACACACGGATCGTCATTCCCTCATCCCTTCGGAGGCTGCTCCTGGGCGGGAGTGATCTCATCCACCCTGGAGGGCAGCATGGAATTCCCACTGCTCTGAACTCTTGGAGGAGCCTGAGATGGGGCTGGCAGGAGGCCAGGCCAGGGCTGGGACTCTTGGAACAGGCAGGGAAGTTGCCAGGGAGGCCCTGCTGATGCTGGCTTGATACCAATTCGAAAGGAACCCCTCGGCTGCTCTGAAACATCAGCCAAGCCCTTAAATTCCCCCACTACCAGCTTCCCAGCCATTTCCTGCACTCTGGGAAGGAGGGCCTGGAGCTCAGCTTTGGAGGCTGTTTCACCAACCCCAGAGTCCCAGATCAGCTGTTCAATAACCATGTGGCAGCTGAGTTGTCACATTTTGCATCTGTGCAAAATTTTGAAAATATTGAAGAGTTGAGCAAGTGCTTAGTGAAGATATGACCTCCTGCCTGGAAAACCAGTGGATCCAGGGGAAAATGCTGCTCCAAGCTTTCTGCTCCCTGCTGCTCACTTGTGCCCGTGCTAGTGTTGAAGCTGATGTTTGAAGCAAAAAGGATTTGCTCTCTTCTTTTATGGCTGCAGCCTCTGCAAAGTGCAAAGTCCTGCAGGAGGGAGCCTTGCACCACCAGTCACAGACCACACTCAGCACCTCCCAAAGTCCCTGAGAATTAAATATCATCGACTGCTTTTCTTCCAGCCAGCTAAAACTCTGCCCATTTAAACTTCCTTCTAGTGGGCTTGGGAAATGCAGCAGCAAAATGAAGAATATTTCCTCCTGTTCCTGTTTGTGTTCCAACCTCTCAGTTGTTTCTCGAGCAGGCAGGTCTTTATCAGTGCCTCATTATCCAGGACAGCTCCTTGGAAAGGGAAGAACCACTGAGACTTGTCAGGAGAGAAAGGGGAGGTGCAAAGGTTGGGAACAAATAGTGCTGGACCTTCCCTTTCCAGCTGGCTTGGTGATGGTTGCAGGTGAGAGGCTCTCACCTTTCAGAGTGAATCTCTTTGCATGGCTTCAAGCATTTTGCAATATTGTTTTAACCACGGCTGGGGGAAAGAAATTCAAATATTTGTTTGACCTGCAGCATCTCCTGGGCCATTAAACAGAGGAGCTGAGCATGAGAAAGCTGAGCTTTGGGAGTGCCAGGGGCTGCATTGCTCAGAAACTCAATGGATTATTCATTTTTGGAGGCAGCAAAACGCCAGCTCCTCGTTCACAGTCTGATCCCGACTCCCCCACATTGCCCCAAGTCCTTCTGGATTCTCATCCCTCAACACTGGAGCTTTGCACTCATTTAGGCCCTTCTCAGATGGACTTCATCATTTTAAATGAATATTGGCACAAGTGTGGAAGTTAACAGGAGCTGCTCCTGTCTGAGTCAGTGAGTGTTGGATGGCACAGCCTGGCTTGGGAATGAAAATAATCACACACACCTCAGCTATCTGGAAGTTTTCCTAATATTCCCCAAGTTTCAGTGGATGGAATTGCTTAGAAAATGAACATTTCTAGTAGAGGCTGTCATTCCTTCTGCTGCAGGAGCTCAGGAGAGGCTGATCTGTGTCAGCCCTTTGGAGAAGGCACAAGGGGGGTGCCCAAGGCTAAACACTCCTGGGATGTTTGGAAACGGCCACTGCAAGTGTCTCTGGGGAAAAAAAAAAAGAGATTCAATCAAATTTTATTATGGCTTTCTAAAAACACTCCAGAGCTTGGCATCATTTCTAGTCCCAGTAGTATCTCTGTCCCATTTCCAGTGTTTTTGTTGGGAAGAATCCTACTGTCACGTTGGAATCAAATTGATAATTCCAAAGTGATCGTTCTCAATTAAACTGATAATATTCCTAAAGTCCCTCATCTTTAAAAACCCCCTTCCACTGTTAAGAAATAAAATTATCCAGGACCACTGTCCTACAAAAGCATCCAGCCTGCTCTTTCCCCAGAAACCCATTTTTACAGTGATTTTTACAGAGCCCTTCCACACTTGTGCCAATATTCATTTAAAATGATGAAGTCCATCTGAGAAGGGCCTAAATGAGTGCAAGGCTCCAGTGCTGAGAATCCAGAAGGACTTGGGGCAATGTGGGGGAGTCGGGATCAGACTGTGAATGAGGAGCTGGGGTTTTGTTGCCTCCAAAATGGAATAATCCAGAAAAAAATTCAGTTTCAAAAAGTGGGATCAACCTCTTGGGGGAGATTGAGGAAGTTGGGATCAGACTGTGAATGAGGAGCTGGGGTTTTGCTGCCTCCAAAAATGGATAATCCAGAAAGCAGCTCAGTTTCCAGAAGTGGGATAGACCCCTTTGCAGTGACTCTGGGCATTATCATTTCTCTGCTTTTGATAAGGTGCAGCCTTATCTGGCTCTGCCATTAGGAAAGCGCAGCTCCCGTTAGTGATATTTATTTGTCTAATAAAACACAACGTTTCCAGCTTGGACCTGTTCATTTGGATTTTACACTTCTGCTCTTTACTCTCAGTTTCTATGGGAACCTGGGCTGTTACAGCAGTGGAGAATAAAGAGATGAGGAGAACTCTTGGAAAACACAACTCCATTTCTCCGCTGAATTGCCAGGCACAAACACTCAGAGCCAAATAAACTGGGAAGGGAACAATCAAGGCAAGAGAGTTGGTAATCATTGAGTCCCTGCTTGCTGAAACATCTCAGTTATGCTTTTCTGCTTGGAAAATCCAGGTGTGATGCTGAAAAGTTGGGTTTGGGGAGGAGATAGCAGGTTGTGATGCTTGGCTTTATGGCTGTTTTAATGCAGACTAGAAATTCTATCAAAGCCCCGTCTTTTTGGTGTCATTAATTACAGCTGATGAGGTGGAAATGTGGTTCCAGTACAGTTCTGTACATGAGAAACACACTCCAGGTCTTGCATTCCAGGGTATCCTTCAGGATCTGCTGCTTCTCTCAGTGGTTAATGCAGATGAGCTGAAATAACGAGCATGGAATAATTGGGGAAATGCCCTGAAGGACATTCCTTGCCTCACCACGATGGGAATTCTGGACTAGGTGCTGGACTGAGGCTTGGGCTCGATGATCTGACGAGTCTTTTCCAACCTAAATGATTCTGTGTTTGCATTCCCACCTGACTTGGGAGGGCTGTGGGCACAGTGCTCAGCAAGGTGAAGATGAATTTTACATCTTCCAGCAGGTCCGGGTTTAAATTCCAGCAGATTTGGGGAACCTGGAGAGGATATAAACAACAAAAAGGCTTTTGAAGCAGTTGCTGCAGAGCAGCTGTGGCTGCCCCTGGATCCCTGGAAGTGTCCAAGGCCAGGCTGGACGAGGTTTGGAGCACCTTGGCATAGTGGAAAGTGTCCCTGCCCATGGCAAGGGTGGCACTGGATGGGATTTAAAGTCCCTTCCAAACCATTCCAAGACTCCAGGGTTTCAACAGAGTCACTTGCTCAACACCAGCAGAGCCTCTGATGTTGGAGGCTCCAGGAAAAAAGGCTTTTTTCACAGCCCTTGGGCTGAAATTGGCTCATCCTTCCATCCCTGAATCCAGGGGAGGGGTTTGGAGCCCTGGCAGCTTTGGAAATACCACAGCTGCTGTCAAAAGGCCTCACACAGAAATCCTCAAAACCCACTCAGCTAAAAAATAAACAGAGAACCACATATTTTGTGCCTTAATAAGCTAAAACATTGGCAGCTACTTAAAAAGGCAATTTTGATTTATTCCCGAGGGATGCAGCCAGCCCTAATCCCCAGTATGGCTTACAAAGGAGCTCTGCCCCCCTGCCTTGCCTGGTGTTAATCAGGCTGAGGTGCCTGACAGGAAAATCTCCCAGAATTACGTTTGTTCAGCACAGAGCTGAGCTCAGGCCTCCCCTGATTCGTTTTCAGGCAAAGGGAAGCTCATTTGAGAGCTCCACTGCTAATTCCAGGAAAGGAAGAAGGCATTAAAGCTCTGCTGGGAGTTTCAAGTGACAGCAGAGCCATTAGCAGAGGGGAAGTTCAGGGAGAGGATCTTTATCAGTAACCACATGTTTGGCTGTGCAGTTCAACCCCAGCAATCACTGTTTACCCCTTGGAAAAGGATCATTTGATTGCATTAAAATAGAAATGCTTGTGGGTGTCTCCATCCTCTTAGGGAGCAGCAGGTGGGGTTTGGGTGTTTGCTGAAGTGATGCCTTAAGAGGCCTCCTAGAACCAGAGCCCAGCCAGGAGTAAAGGGAATAAAGGTGGGGATTTATTGGAAAGGCCTCCAAAGGTACCCCTGGGGAGCCAGAGGCTGCTGCCCAGATGGGCCCCGAGATGGACCCTGAGAGGCCACGAGTTCTTCCCACTTTTCTAGCTTTGGTTCATTTGCATCTCAGGGTTCATTCTCCAATTAAAGCTGCAGTTAATGATGGAATTGCCCTCAGCTTGCCCCCCTCTCAGAGGCTTTTGGTTGATACTTTTTGGGCCCAGTTTGGGCTGGGTGTCCTTGGAGAGCAGCCCCGGAGAGGCTTTGCTGTGTGTGCCCAGCACAGAGAGCAGCACTGAACAGGGAACAGGAAACTCCAGAGTTACACACTGGGCACTGCAGGGTTGGAAAATAGAAAAGTTCAAACCTGAGGCATCAGAAATTGTTGAAAGAGGCAGGAGTAAAAGCTGCTCGTGAAGGAAGGAAGAGATGATCCCCTCTGAAAGCAGAAATGGGTTGTTGGAAGGGTTTTGTGTAGACCGGGCACAAGGTGATACCAGAGAAAGGAAGGCCTTTGGAAAGAGTCTCTCTCCATCTTTCCTGGGGAATACCTTCAGGTCCTGGAAGGCCACACTGAGGTCACCCCAGAGCTTCTCCTCTCCAGGCTGAACACTCCCAGCTCTCCCAGCCTTTCCTCCCAGCAGAGCTGCTCCATCCCTCTGCTCATCCTGGAGCCTCCCCTGGGCTCTCTCCAACAGCTCAAATCCTTGCTGTGATCTGGGTTTTGTCTGGAACGCTCCCACAAAGGGATCATCCCCTTGGGAGGGCTGAGGTTTCTGCTGGGAAAGCACGAGGAGGGTGGGTTTGGTGTGCAGTGTTCTGCTCCTTCCTGTAACACCTTTCCAGGAGCTCCAGAGGCTGCTAGAGTATCCCAGGGAATATCACCACATTCTTGCTCTGCTTCTCCACATGCTCCCTGTTCTCCTGAGGAGAAAAAAGGGCCTTTGACCTGATCCCAGATATCCCCCAGGTGATCTGCCCTGGGGTAAACCTCCCTGAAGTGGATCTTCATTTTCCACAGCAGGAAATGGATCTGAAGAGACAAAGCGCATTCCCTGGGATTCATAAAAACCCAGGTCTGACACCGTCCTGCTGTCCCCCATCTTTGGGGAGCAGCTGGCAGAGAAGGAGCCCGAGTGGGAAGAGCTTCACCTGCAGATGATTTCCCCTGTGAGGAGCTAATGCTGGGCCATTACAGCACAGAATTAGGCTGTAAAAGCCAGCTACTGAAATGTGGAGAAGAGTTCAGCACTATCCTGGATATTAAACATTCAGATCATCCAAAAACCCCTGGATTTTAGTGAAATGATTGCTCCCTTGACTAAATACATCCTGAAAATGCTGAATTGTGGGCAGTTTTCAGGCTGGGCAGTCCCAGTGTGCTCAGCCATGACTCCTGTGGTGCTGCAGTTGGTATAAAGCCAGGCTGGTTTCCTGCTCCTTCCCTGGTGATCCCTGACATCCCATCCTTCTTCTTGCCCACCAGCATGGAGCTGATGCTTCCCTGGGGCTGTCTTAGGGGGAATCGTCATGCCAGAGCCTGGTTTTGGCATTGGAAGTTTGGGTTATTTTTTTCTATCTCATTTTCATTTCATCGTGATTGGAAAAGCACTGAGGAGGTGCTTCTGCCAGGCCCTTCCCAAGATCCTTCTGCAGCTCTTTCTGGTTCACTCTGTTTCTCTTCTGCTGCTATGAGTGGCTGAATGTGCCCAGAAAATCTCCAAGGTACCTTTACCCATCTCAATTTTGACTCCATCAAGCAGCACCAACCTCAGGGTCACAGGTGGTGTCACTCTGCTCTCCAAAGCAGTTCTTTCTCCATGAGAAGACCTTCCCTGGCAGCTTCATGACTTTAATGGTCTTTGCTGGGGAACATTCTGAGAGAACTTTTGGAAACCACATCAGCTCTGTCGAGCAGATCAGCCTGTGGTGTGACCCCTTCAGGAACCTCGGTATGTCTCTTTATGGGAGACAGTAAATCCATTTTATTCTGCTCTTGATGAGAGTTTTCACTTACAAAGATACAAATAACACAAGCCAGAGATTCGCAGGTCACTGTCACAGACTCAGAGAGTTACTGAGGCAAATCTCAGCCCATGCCCTAAGCCCTAAGCCCTCCCAGCCCATGGAGTCCCAGCTGTGCCCAATGCCCACCTTGTCCCCAGCCCAGAGCTCTGAGTGCCACCTCCAGGCTTTCCTTGGACACCTCCAGGCATGGGCACTCCAGAGCTCCCTGGGCACCCCTGGGCTCCTGTCCAGCCGCTGGCACAGCACCCCCAGAGCCCTTCCTGACGGGCCCTTTCCAGCCCCTCTGCCCCAGGCTGGAGCTGCAGGGCTGGGGGTGAGCCCAGGGCAGGACCCAGCACTCAGCCTTGCTGAACCTCAGCCCATGGATGCAGCCTGTGCTGATCCCTCTGCAGAGCTCCCTGCCCTCCAGCACACCTCCCAGAAATGTTTAAAAAAGGTTTGTTGCCTCCCGAGGAAGCAGTGAGGGTGTAAATCTGATGTACAGAATTCCAGAGTATCTGTGCTACCTACAAGAAAGTTATGTCAGGGAATTGGGGCACCCTGGAGAGCTGCAGGGGATGCAGGGAGGCACAAGGGCACTGGGAGGGGAGGCATGGCTGTGGGGACAAACTGGGAACGCCACAGTTGTCTGATGGAAATAATGACGATGCTTGGAAAGAACGGAGCAGCTCCATAAAAGCAGGACGGGAAGCGAATGAGAGCACGGAGGAGCCTAGAGCGGTGTGAGGCTGTGTGGCCATGAGCCCAAGGAGCCTCTCTGGAAAGGCGGGATATCCCTGCCCTCCAGTGGAAGCATGGAAAAGTGCTGGATAAGGGACGGGAACCTTCCAAGGATGCTGAGAAAGCCTCAGGAAGCTTCTCGCTTTTGATCATCTGTCCTCTGAGCTGCCCCTGGCATTCTGTGCCGGAGCCCTCGGTCCCCTTAGTGTTCCCCATCCCAGAGCTGACCTGTGCCTGTGTCCCATGGGATTTTCCAGAGATGGGCACTGATCCAAGGGGATGATGTGTGACAGTCCAGTGCCGGGAACGTGGCTTGGAGGGGTTTGGGGGCAGTGCTCATCCGTGCAAGTTCAGCTCCTGGGATGGCACAAGCCCTTCTCCAGAATGAGCTGAGTGCATGGGAGGTGTTTTAGGAAATATTGTGCTCCATCAGAAAAGCAGGAATGACGCTGAACTGCTGGGATGTGCAGGGTTTGCTGCCTGGATTCCCCAGATGAACCCAGCTTGCATCCCTTTCCCAGGAGGTAAAAAGCCCTGGGAGTTCAGGTGCTTTGTTTGGCTCCTTGTTTTCCTAGTCCCTTCCTGATTAGCACAGGAAATATTCCAGTTAGGGAATTAGCAAAGGACAATATTCCAGTGCTGGCAGAGCACTTGGGAGTTTCTCCTGCAGTGAATTTTGGCACAGCAGTGAGAACTCAGCTTTTCCCTGGTTGCCATGTGTTAAATAAATGAATGTCTGATAAGAACTTCCTTTTATCTGGTCAGGACAAGCTGTGAGATCGAGCAGCTCCTGTCTCACCATGTCAGATACGAACAGCTTCCAGGACAGCCTGGGAAACACTGCAGGGAGGGGCCCTGAGCTCCCCAGTCTGTCCCAGTTCTGTGCAGATCTGTTGGAAGTGCCGCAGTGCATCCAGCCGGGTCCTGTGCCTGCCCGTGCCCTCCAGCAGGTGGCTGGAAAGGGGAGAAGAACAAAGAGGTGATTATTGATTTATTGATTTAATGATTGGGAGCCTCCAGTGATTTGGGACTCGGGCACTTCCTGCTGTCGATAGATTTGAGCGTTCCTTGGTGGGCTTCTCCTCCTGAATCTGCACCGCTGTTTCCCCCGACTTTTTCAACTCTGATCAGCTCCTGCCAGAGTTGTCTCTTCCCCCAGCACAGAATCCCATCCAGATCCATCACTTCCCAGTCCCTTTTCCAGCCTTACTCCTTAGCTTTTGAGGTGAAGCAAGCCCAGGTGGGTGAATGGCCATCACCACCTGCTTATGCAGGATTTTTTCCCCCCTCACTGCATTCCTACAGGATTCCCAGTGAAGCATTGCCTTGTCCCTCAGTGTCTTTAATTCCTCATGCAGTTTTTCACACTTCTGTTTGCTGCTTTTGGTGATTTCATATCCTTGACCAATGCTGTCGTTTTTACTTCTTCTCCCTGTTTTTCCACTCCATCCCTAAAGATGTTGAGCAGGAAGGATCTGAGCACTGCCAGCATCCCTTCATTAGGAAAATGAGCGTTGCGTTTCCTATTTTGCACTTCTTTTTTTGGTTTTAATCAAGGCACAGACCTTCCTTCTTGTATCACTTGTGTAAGAGCCTTTCAAACCTTGTCAGAGGCCTTTAGGGAATCCAAGCCAACTGCATCCAGCAGATCTCTCCTCCCCATCTGCCTGGGGACTCCTTCAAAGAGCTCCAGTAGGCTCAGGAAGCGCCTTGGCTCTTCCCCAAAGAACTCCAATTTATCCATGTGTCAAGTGCTTCTGTTAGGACAGATGCTGGGTTCAGGGGACTACAGGGCTCTGGATCCCATCAAAAAGCCACTTCCATCCTCGAGGTCACACACAAGTGCTGGGGGAGGCCCATCTGGTCCCTTGGTTGTCCCTCCTGACACTTCAGTGGGGTTCCCCTGGAGCTTCCCTGGGAAGGAAGATGTGCTGGGAGGGTCTCCCCAAGGCCTTCCCTGTTGAGCCCAGGGGTAAAAAGGGCACTGAGCTTCTCTCACATGGCTTTGTTCTCCTCGGTGGGCTCTTTCCAGAGGGTCTCTGTAGGGTCTCTACAGCCCATGGTCAGGCTCGTGCTGCTGCTGTGGTCAGGAAGGGTTTATTATTTGGTTTGAAGCCTTTTGAAGTTGTTATTCACATTTTTTTTCTGTCTTATGGTGCTTTTCCTTTCAACTGGACGGGATTTGGTTCTTTTTTCTTTCCTTTCTTGATTTGTTTGAAATGACTTTGTATTAGAAGGGTGCTCTTGCTTTTAATGTCCTGACTTGTGCTGCCACTCAGCTGCTCCAAATTCCTGCTGGCCTCTCCTAGATCCACTCTGGGTGTGTTTGCTGTGTCCAGACCCCCATGTGCCACGGCTGAGATTTCATTCTCCTCATCAGCTCTTTCAGCTGCTCTCTGAGTTCCCTTGGGACTCTTGAAGTGGTGCTATTCTATGGAAGCTTTCTCCAGCAATGGTAGATCTCAATACATTGTGGTTTTTCTCTTACAAGGAGGTTCTCCCAAGGGTAGCACTTGGAACTGGGCTTGGCTTATCTTTTCTGATCTGTCCTGTGGCTGTGGCTGCCCCTGGATCCCTGGCAGTGCCCAAGGCCAGGCTGGACACTGGGGCTGGGAGCAGCCTGGGACAGTGGGAGGTGTCCCTGCCATGGCAGGGGTGGCACTGGGTGGGCTTTGAGGTCCCTTCCAACCCAAACCATTCTGAGATTCCATGAAATGCCCCTCAGCAGCCCTTGGAGAAGGAACACAAGTTCTCTCGCGGTAGATCTCTGCCTCTTAGCAGCTGCCAAGCTGGAAACCAGCTCATGAGGAATTTTTTCCCAGAGGATTTGGGTTGTTGGAAAGAAGAACTGAGGGCAAAATGCCGACAAAGTAGTCTGAAACCCCCGGGACTCGAACAAATGCACAGTAAGCGGTGAACACAGTGAGTTGGACAAATAAATGCACCTGACATCATCACTTTATTGATCTGTTCCCCACATTCCTTAAAAAATTGAAGAGGAGAAAGCTGCAACTGAATCCTTTAAACATGAGCATTGCCGTTGCCATGGGGACCTCTCCCCTTGCAGGTCCTGCCCGGAGGCTGGAGGCAAAGGGGCTCCTTGGTGTCGATGTGCTCAGCTGAGCCCCTTTGGGGGTGCTGGGATCTGATGAGCACTTTGCAATTAGCTGGGGACATTTGGTAGAGAACAACTGGGATTTGAGCAATTTCAGGCTGTGGTTAGGCCGAGCTTTCCCTGAGATCATGTCTGGCTTTCCAAGGGTGGAATACGGCTCTTGCCTGATGAACAACTTCCCTTAAAATACCTTTGGTGGTGTTCAATCCTTGGCATCCAGCTTGGTGGCTGGGATTTATTGCCCTTGCAGAGTTCATTTGGAATTCACAATTCTTGTATTCACATGGGTTTTCCCTGGGTGGTTTCCAAAGGAAAAAATCCCCAAGGGATCTGTAGGTATTGCCTCTGAAGTCAGTCAGAAAAGCGAAAGGAAAAACCCTTGATGCCTTACTTTCCAAAGAGATTTTATTGCCTACAGATCCAAACTGTTGAATCCAGGAGGATGAGGAGAAAAATGAGGAGAAAAGGGGGAATTCAGGGAATTGTCTCCTTCCTGACCAAAATACTCTTTTTTTTCCCTTCTGAATTATTTAAGGGCACTAAAGATCACCATGGGAACTTTCTTTTTCATTGACTTTGTGTCCCCAATCCCCAAGACGCAGCTGATTCAGCTGCTCAGTCTGGGGGTTTCAACCCCAGTTTGCCCCAGGAATCCATGATTTGAATATGAATTACTTGGCTGTCAATAAATAACATCTTATTGCTTTTCCTTTTTATAGCAGATGTTCTTTTCATTGGAATGAAATGAGGTTGCCAAGGTCCGAGCACAGCGTTTGAGGTGTTGTGAGAGGTCTTCTGCTCTTCCTTCGGATTCTGTTCAGCCTGGAATTCCAGGTTGTGCTGGGCCAGGATAGAATGTGATATGAGGCATTTCTTTGGTGTCCAGTTAAAATCATCCAGAGTTAAAACAAGAGAGCAGGAGAAAAGGAGGGGAAAGAGTAGGAACAACCCCCATCCTTAAGCAATATCCTTTAACGCTGCACAGAACAGGAAACTCCACCAGAAGAAGGAATACTCCACATCCTCCCTCCTCCCCTTTTAATTAAAATGGATTCAGATCTGGGGTTTGTAATCAGACTGTTCTGTAGGGCGTCTTGTTTGAACTATTTCAGGACATTTTGGCATAAAGAACATTACAAATGTCATTTTACCCAGAGCTGAATCCAGCACTTCCCAGAGAAGGAGGTGGGGAGACTCCTGTGGGAAGCGTGGAGCTGTTTCCTTAGGACTTCAAGGAGGAACACGTGTGTCTGGAAAACAAATACACATTTCCGTGGTGACCTCCCTGTGACTTCCAGAGAAAACCAGGGACCTCCCTGTGCTCTACTGAGAGCACTTGGGTTCAGATCTTTACAGAGTTCCCATCAGCTGGCATTTTCCTCCCGGTGTGTTTGGCTCTCCCACCAAAACTGTGGCTCTTCCCTGGCACATCAGGGACATTTTACAAATGCCAAGGAAAAGGCCCCTGGTTTGGATTTTTGAAGGTGTCACGTGTGGAAGGCAGTGGGAGGAACAGCTAAATCAGGAGTTTAAGCCACCTCAGGAGGATGGGCTGAGGAACCTGACCTAAGGAATACTTTGGTTATTATTTCCATATGTTCGTCCTGCATCCATCTACAGATCCATCCTTCCACTCTTTCCTTGGGGTTTGCAATTCTAAAACCTTGAGCAGCAGATGAGTTTGATGTTGTCCTTCTCGGTCTTCCTTGGGGCAGGGCAGCAAATCCTCCTCCTCTGGAGGTAGATACTCTCTGAGCAGCCAGGATCAGTGGGTGACATTCATCCCTCCATGGGCTGGCTCGGTGTTAGGGTGGCTAATCCCAGGCAGGAGTTATCGATGGAGACATCCTGGCATAATTCTGGGATCTGAATTTGTGAGCGAGCTCAGAAATGGCAGTAACGTGGCAGAGCTGGGAATGAATTCAGCTGCTCTGTCACGTTTGTGGTGGGCAGGAAAACAGGCCGGGCTTTTCCTCGGAATCGTTGTCCTTTCCAATGCCAGCTTGTCCTGAAAAAGGTTTTTGAGAAGTTCCCAGGTGCATTTGTGCATCGGAAGGGAGATGGATGCGTGGTGCCCAGAGGAAGGAGCACAGAGGCCTTTCCCACACATCCAGGACATTGGTATTCCCTGCTCTCACTTCTTGCTCTGCCCAAGGGGAGCTCTGGGACAAATGCCCCTCTTCCAGCTAATCCATGGAGACCTGGGAGTGCTCAGATCCTGGAGAGGTCTGGAGAGCAGGGGTTGGGTTCATGCCCTGCCTAGTTTTTCCTGCTGCAAAGGTTTGTCAAGGAGAATCTCCCCCCAAAAGTCCTGACCCCTTGATTGATACCTGCAGGGAATGCTGGGTTTGCACGTGGGGTGGGACCTCTGAGAGGACAGGTGGCCACGCACCATGAAGAAATTGGGATTTGCTCTCAGTGCCCGCCAGGAATTGGCTTTCAGGCATTCCCAGGCTCTAGATCCCGCTGGTCACATCGATGCCCCGTGGCTGTTCCCTGCCTGAGACCTCTCAAACAGGGCACAGGTGAAGTTCAGCATCTCATGGACATCACACGAGATGCTTTTGATTTCACTTTCACACATTCCTGGATTTCCCCTTTCCCCAAATCCCTGGGGAACACGTGATCCTGAGCTTTTGGGAGTCGTAGGGTGTCACTGTTGCACTGTGGACACGTAGGAAAACCACACGGAGTCCAGGGGCAGTAGGAATGGTGGAAAGGCCGGTTTAATGGCTTTTTTCCTGAGGTTTATATATGTTAGTTCACAAAAAGTGAGTTAAATGGCATAAAGTAATTGGTCCTCTGGCCATCCACCCCTCGAGGGGGGTGGCCCAACTCTAACACGTTCCCAAGTGTTTTTCTGGTTGAAGCCATAACAATCTGGGAAAAACAAGTCACAGGTGTGGCTATTGATAAAAACTGGTAACTTTGTTTTGGTTAACTTGCATAGGAAAGACAGAGCTCTCACAAAATGCTGGAGAGCTGAAGAAATTCACTGCTCAAGCTTTTTCAGCATCTACAGGGTCCCATGGATAGACCAGACCCAGGTGGATCTTTCATCCCAGCCAGAATATGGACAGTCAGGTGGAGAGAAAGAACAGTCCCAGAACTGGAGATTTGGGAGAATTTTTGCTTTCTTTTACACAGATTTTATTGTTAAGTGCCCCATCAACTGAAGCAGCATTTAGTAAGAAATAAATTGTGGCTGCCCCATCCTTGGAAGTGTTCAAGAAGGGGTTGGGAGCAATGTGGTGACATGGAAGGTGGTTGGGACAACATGATCATGAAGGTCCCTTCCAAGCCAAACTATTCCATAATTCCCTGACCCCTTTAGAATCTCGCTGTATCTTAAGAACCATGAGGAGAGGAGTTTTAGTGGGCACAGAAATAAGGTTTACTTTTGGCAAGTATTTCCCTCCCCACCCCACCTGTGCATCTCAGGCTCATTTCATCTGTGTCTCCTTTGCAGGCTGGCTCTGATCTCACTCCACTTTTCCCAATTTTCCCAGAGATTCCATATTTCCTCCTCCAGAAATGCATCTCCTCAGTGATAGGTGAGGCAGTGACCAGGCTGACCAAAAAACCCAACAGCAGGCTGCCGGTGTCAGTCAGTGGGGAAGGCTCCCAAATTCTGGGTCTATCCCCCCAAACCGGTGGCATTTGCTCAGATCAGGGTGGTTGGTTCCCGTTTGGTTGCAGTTCCTGGCTGGCTGGCAGCCTGCAGGTGGAGAGGAGCCAAGTTTGCTCTGGAGATGACAGTTTGCTAACAGATGTCTGATGTTTCCCAACATGCTTAGGATGAGAATCAGGAGCTACTTCAGCTGAGCTGAGCAGCTGGGTAATTGCAAACCTTTGCTCCTCACATTTTCTCATTGATCAGCTGCCTGGGTAACAGGATTATTTCCAATTTTTTTGTTGTTGTTGTTCATAGTTTTGGGAGGCAAAGCTTGAAATATCTCTGAGAGTGATCATCATCCTAGGAGGCAGCGGCTCATTTAAATGGGGGGAAACCTCCAGCCGTGCAAGGAGCCACAGGATTTCCTCTCCCCTCAGGCACAACATTGCCCAAACACTTGGGCTGTGGCTCCTGCACTGCCATTTCAAGGGACTGGGGGACTGAAAGATGGAATTTCCTCCTGAGCCCCCTGATTACTCTGGTGTCTTGTACGTGGTGCCCATCCCTGCCCAAGGGGAGGCTGAGGCCAGGCAGCTCCTCAGGAACAGGGGCTTTATTTGGAGGCAGTGGTGTTCCCAAGCCCCAGCTCTTCCAGAGGAGCTTTCAGGACGTTTCTGCCAGGAAACCTTGGAGAATCTGCAGGATGCTCCTGCCTAACTCAGACCTGAACATCTCCCACGCTTCCTCTCTGAGGTCCCACCCTGCTGTCAGCTGCAGGAGTGGGCTCTGAGCTCAGAGTAGGAGACAAAACTCTGCTTCAGTAAGCAAAAAGTCCCATTAGGAGCATGCTGGGAGTTGACTCCTGGTGTCCCACAAGGCTCCTGGGAAAAGCTCAGCCTTCATTTTCTTTATTAAAGAACAGACTTTTCCTTGCTTTTGGATCACATGTTCCCTGTATCTTTTCTTACTGTGCGCTTCCAGCTATGATTTTCCAGGCATTTTGACCTGGGATGAGCAGCCCAATTACCAAAATATCCAGGGGAGAGGCTCTTTCTTAATTACAACTAATTCAACTGAAGACAAACAAGGCCAGAAATCCCAGTGCAGGAAGTCCAGACCTTGTGCCTGCACAGCTCCTGCATGGCACTGACTGTGCCACTTGTGCCACCAAGGTGCCTGCCCAGCACACCTCTCATCCATTAAGTCAGGAATTTGAACTCTTCCAGAGCTCAGAAAAGAATTGGATTATTTGGAAAGTCTCCAAGCACTGGCATAAAGCTGGGATTTACAATAAAACTGCTTTTCTGGTTAAAGAGGAATGGCATGAGTGGCATCTCCACAGCAGAGAAAAGCACCCTGCCCTGGTACAGGTGGATTTGTTCCACACAGGGATGAGTTATTCCCACCTCATCCTGCACAAGCAGGGTCAAAGTGTCCCTACCGTCATTCCACCTGTGCTCTATGGAGCTGCTTCACATTGACCAGAGGGGCTCTGGGGTTGTTGCTGTTGCACTACAGACACACAGAAAAACCACACAGAGTCCAGGGTCAGTAGGAATGGTGGCAAGGCCCCCTTTAATGGCTTTTTAAACGAGGTTTTTCTATGTTAGTTCACAAAAAGTGAGTTAAATGGCATAAAGTAATTGGTCCTCTGGCCATCCACCCCTCGAGGGGGTTGGCCCAACTCTAACACGTCCGTTCCCAAGTGTTTTTCTGGTTGAAGCCATAACAATCCAGCAAAAACAACACACAGGTGTGGATATTGATAAAAACTGGTAACTTTGTTTTGGTTAACTTGTGTGGGAAAGACAGAGCTCTCACAGAATGCTGGAGAGCTGAAGGAATTCAATGCTGTGCCCTGTGCTCTGGGATGGCTCTGCTGGAGCAGGGAGGTGCCACCAGGTGTGATCCCTTCCAGCCTGAGCCATCCTGTGAATATCCCAAACATTCCCAAGTGTCTCAGATTCTTTATCCTGATCCAGGATTGGATGTTTTCCTACAGAAAAATATTTGTATTTCAACTTCTTTGCTCCTCAGTATTGCTCTCCCAGTGCCTTGGAAGGCTCTCTTTGCTTTGGGAGGGGATAAAATCAAACATCACAGATGTTTTTCACCATCATCCTCTGCAGTGAGGAGCTCACGCTGGAAAACCTTGGGAGCTGCATGCTCAGCTTCAGGAATTCAGAAGGAATTCGGAACTTCATGATGAGGATCATGCCCCAGCTTTCCAATTTAGCTTGGGAATACTTGTATTTTCACCTTTTTATTGAAGATATTTATCCTCCAGCTTATCAGGTTTGAAATGCAAAATGACTTAATTTATAGGAATTTGGTGTTTAAGTGGACTTGGACTTTTGTGGCTGGGAATAAAACAGAATGCCAGCATGGCTGTTGTTGGAGGGCACGGGAAGGGTTTGTTTGCCTGATTTTACCTTTACCTGTGGATTGGTTTCACTGCATATTTCTGGCCTTTCTTTTGGGGTTTCGAGGCTTGTTGCAGTGTATTTAGAAAAAACACACATCCAGCATGCCCCATCTGCTTTGCTGCACTTGGATGTGCTCACTCCATCCAAGGAGTCTGGCAGAGGGAATTAGCCGAGGGATTTCCAGAAGCTATCCCAAGAATGTGGCAAGGATTTTTCTAAGCAAAATAATGCAGTTTTTTATCGTGTTCCAACGCAAGTCCAGAAGATTTCAGCTTCCTGGTCCAGGCAGGAAGATTTCAGCTTCCTGGTCATCCTCCGTGGCAGGGAGGTTGAAATCAGATGGTCTTGAAGGTCCCTTCCAACCCAAACCATTGTGTGACCCCGGCCCTGAAATTTTCCATCTATTTGTGTGTCAGCAGGGAATTTTCCAGGCTGGGATTTCATCTTCCTGGCAATTAGAAATCATTCAAGTTATTTAACTTGATATTTAACTTACATTCATCATGAGCTGAGATGCACTCACTGCTCTGTCAGCCCCGAAACGGTGGCTCTGCCGTGCTGCAAAAGGGGACATTGAAACCCTTGTTTAGCGCCAGCTCCACGTTCACCTCGTGATGGGCACGGAGGGGTCAATGAGCAGCTGTGGCACACAAGGGTATCCCAGCTCCCCGTGGGCTCTGCGCTCATTGGGTTCCAAAGTTGGATGCACCAGGAGCAAGGTCACCCATGGGATCTGGTGACAGCATTGACGCCTTGAGAGGCCTCCTAGAACCAGGAGTAAAGGGAATAAAGGTGGGGATTTATTGGAAAGGCCTCCAAAGGTACCCCTGGGGAGCCAGAGGCTGCTGCCCAGATGGGCCCCGAGATGGACCCTGAGAGGCCACGAGTTCTTCCCACTTTTCTAGCTTTGGTTCATTTGCATCTCAGGGTTCATTCTCCAATTAAAGCTGCAGTTAATGATGGAATTGCCCTCAGCTTGCCCCCCTCTCAGAGGTTTTTGGTTGATGCTTTTTGGGCCCAGTTTGGGCTGGGTGTCCTTGGAGAGCAGCCCCGGAGAGGCTTTGTTGTGTGTGCCCAGCACAGAGAGCAGCACTGAACAGGGAACAGGAAACTCCAGAGTTACACACTGGGCACTGCAGGGGTTGGAAAACAGAAAAGTTCAAACCTGAGGCATCATTTCCCTCCTTTAGAGGCCTGACAAGGCCTCTACCTTGTCAAGAATCTATTCTAAATATTCTAAATATCTACTGATATATATCCATCAGCAGTATATATCTATAAACAAGAAAAAATTGAGCTGAAGTCACGTGTTGACAGCACACCCTGAGAGAGAATTGTGCTTTTATTGCCTCAGATCTGGGGCTTTGTGATGTGACCTCTCATGTTGCCGGACTCCTGGTTGGAGTTTTCCCTTTTCACTTGGAAAATGAAGCAGTTTTGCTGTTTCCCCCCCATTGTTGCTGAGGTTTTAAACAGCCCAGAGGAGGTGGTTTGAAGGGAATCTGCCAGTAAATCAGTTCATGCCGTTAATGAAATAATCGGGGGGAAATGTCCCAAAGCTGGGCAGGTGGGTACGGGAGTGGGGTGCGAGTGAAGCCCCCAGTGATCCTGCTCTGTCTGTTCATTGCAAAGCTATTCCAGCTAAAATGAAGCCCTGCATACCGAGCCAGCTGCCCCTGCACCTTCCAGGCCTCCCTCCAGAATCCAGCCAGCTCTTTATTCCCAGAAAGTCACCAGCAGCCAAAGGTCGGATGCGCGCGGGGCCTCTCCGGCAGCCGAATGTCACATTTTATGGAGGGGGTGGATCCTGCTCATCCATTTCCCCTCTGAGCCTTTCTAAAAATACCCTAAACCTTAACAAGGAGCTATTTTGGAGGGATTATGGTCATGGATAGGCATGGGAAGCTGATTCTGGCAGGCTTGCCTGGGTCGGATTTGTGTGCTCCTTACTCAGGGGCTTGGTGTTGTGGGACGGTTGGACACGGGAAAAACAGAGAGACCATCGGGATTTTGGGACCTCCTGGCTTGGGATGTCTGCTCTGAGTGAGTTTAGAGGAGGAGAACAAGCGAAGATATCCTTATGGGATTGTTGATCTGTGGCTGAAGTCATTCACTTCGGGCATTTGCAGTTTATCAGATCTGATTTCATAAAACCGGCCTGGGATTTCTCTCCAGGGACCTTTAGTGATCCTGCCACTTCCAATAAACATTTATAGAAACTGCTGCCAGCCTGTGGATAAGAGAAACTCCTAGGAGAGACTTTGATCTTCCAAAAATCCTTAAAGACACCAAAATATTTTTTCAAAAAGCCCCACCCAGGAGAAGATGGATAGAAAATTCCCAGCCGTAGCCTTGAGAGCTGGATTGCAGCGCCAGGCGTTGGCTCTGCACCCTCAGTAGGGATGTTTGCTATTCCCCCTTGGAAAACTGGAGCTGTGCTGGGATTGGGAGCAGCAGAATGCTGAGCTAAGAGCACCTTTTGAGAGCTGAGATGGAAGTGCAGCAGGTAAAGGCTGGGCCAGGCTCCCGCAGCTCGAGGGCGGCGGCGCGCACTGCTCAGGTTTGCACCTCTAAGAAATTTCCGTTTTTTCGCCTCAAAACCTCCAGATACGAAGCCGAAGCTGCCTTCTTTGCCAACCTGAAACTGTCGGATTTCAACATCATTGACACCCTGGGAGTCGGAGGGTTCGGGAGAGTGGAGCTGGTAGGTGACCTCTTCTTCTTTGCGTGACACCCTAAAACAAGTGCTGAGTTAAAGGCTTCGTTTTCCGTGGTATTATTCCCCAATAACCCCAAGACAAGCGATCTGGTGGGATTCAAGAGCCAAGAAAGCTGACTTACACTTCCTGAGACATAAAAAATGTACCAGTAAATGCTTTGCAGTAGCCAAGAAGGATTTATGCCCTAAGATGAGAGAGGAGCACACATCTCCTCTCTCTTAAGTGGTTTATGGCATTGATTTATGGCCTTTTAAAAATGGCCTGGAGAACTGGGTGGCCGGTGAGTGCTGGGATTGGAAGAGCAACCTAAAATCTTACTTAACCAAATCTAGAGTGACAGTAGAAAGCCTCTCCTACACATTTTTTTATTCAGGCCTAGAGTGGTTCCACTTGGTCGTCCTCAAAGCCAAACATTCAGCACCTGGCCTGTGACAACACATCCCAAAGAGGGACTTTTTTTTTTGTGCAGAATTGTAGAGAAACGCCAAAATCCGAGCCTGCTTTTGGCTCTGCTTGGCTTTGGAGCTCTGTGGTCTCCTTTAAAGCAGAGCCTGAGCGGGAGGTGAGCCCTTTGTAACACCACGGCAACACAAAAACTGGGAGTAGGAAGGGGGAGTTGGGTTGCACCGCGGAGGAGCTCCGGACACCGGACACTCGTGCACTATGTCAGGAACTCCTGCAAGCCCGGGCAGAGCAGGAGCACAGTTACTGTTGCCACCACAAAACCTCAGGGAAGTCTCCACCCTGTAAACCCTGCGGTGTCTGGGAGTTGGAAAACGGGCAGAATGAGCCATTCTGGGATTATTTGGGATGGGAGGAGTAAATTTGGTGTGCAAAGCTCAGCTCGCTCTTGCCTGTGGTTTGTTTCTGGCTTTTCCCACATGGATGTGAAATCCTGGGGAGGAGAGAGCATCTGTGAGAACGCTGATCCTTCCTGGGGCTGGGGGTTTCATTCCTTGTTATTTGGTTTGCTGTTCAGCTGTTGCTCACCAACAGCCTGGGAAGGATTCTCTCCCTGATGGGCCAGAGGTCACTTCCCTGCTCCTGCTGCAGTCATTGCTGTGGATCCTTTAGAGCAGGAGCTTGTGCTCAACCTCCCTTTTGAAGTCCCTCCATCCTCTCCTGACCAGAGATTTGTCCCTTAAATGAACATCACCACTGGCTTCTCCACCCTGGAGTGAGGCACCCACCAGTTTGAGCCTTGGGAAGGTTTTGGGTTCATTTTTAAGGGTTTTGACACCTCAGCGTGTTCCAGGGGAGGTGCACGGGTTTGTCTCCATGAGAGGTTGCTGGTGGGACCCTCAAACCACAGCCTGGCCTCTGCCTGGGGCAGCTTTAAGGTGACAAAAACTCCCCCCTGGTGATGCGTGACCCTGACCCGGCCGAGAGGAAGAGCAGGAGCTGCTCTGTCCCTTTGAGGCATCAGCTTAAGGAGAAATTTCCCATTCTGAGCTAACATTTACATCTCAGAAGCCTCCAAGAAGCCCTGGAGCCACCTGGAGTGGGAAAAACATTCCTGGAGGTTTTCTTCAGGGGTGGGTGCCCCTGTCCTGAGCAGGAAAATGCTGGATAAGCTCATTTTTTGTAGCTCTTAACTGACCCTGAATTGCACACAGATAAAACACATTTAAAAGTGGGGCCCAGCACACCAGGTTTTGTTGTTTTGCTTTAAAATTTTGTTACAAAGCCAAGAAAATATTCATTTTGTCAACCTGGAATTGCTGCCTCATGCTTCCACCTCCTTCATGAAAAATATGGTTCATTATTCAGGACTAAAAATGTAAAATATATTGGAGGACTCGGCTCTTTTATTGCCTGGATATGGAAGTGCAGGAGTGTGCCTGGAAAACAGGTGCAGCTTTTGTGCTTTCCAGGTGTAAAAGGGATCCAAGAAGCGGGGGACACGGCAAGGAAAAGGAATTTTAGAGCTTTGGGCATGAAGCCCCAGGATGTCACCGCTGGAGAGGGCAACTGGTGGTGGCTGGTGGGGAGCTGGGGCTGGGATTGGCCAAGAAGGAATAACATTCCCATTGGATGTGGTTTTCCAGACACCTCTGGGAATGCTGGTGGTGTGGAGAGGTCACACTTCCCACGCATCCATGCACAGGGATGTGGCTTTTGGGTCAGACAGCCTAAAATAGAAATTATTTCCAATGCCACGGATGTTTCACGTGGAGATCCCCTTTTGTCTCGCTTTTCCAGGCAGTTTTGTTTTCTGTATCTCAGGAAGAAATTCCAAAGCATTGGAATTAGTGGTTTTTGCTTAGTTTTTGGGTGGCTCCTCGGTGCCTCTTCCTTATGGATGCTCCTCTTCATCCCAAACTGGCCTACGGAATTGCCTTTTATCCAGTTTTTTCTTGAGGGATAAACCATCCAAGGCTGGAGAAACCGCAGCAAACGGCAGCAGCGGACTTTTTGGGATGCATCCACTGCTTTTTACAGCTCAGCCTCCCTGCTTGGTGTCAGCTGAGCATCTTCTGCACTGGGATCCAGGATTACCATCAGCAAAATAGGAATTTCAAGTGTCACCAGGCTAGGGAATGTCACCTCATGTGATGGGACAGGGACGGAGAGCAGGTGTCCCCAGCCCTCAGAAATCAGTTCTGCTGATTAATTGCTCTTGGCTTTGTTCTTTAATTTCCTCTGCTCCCAAGTCCTGTGCTCCTGATCATCCGCCTCAGGTCAGTTCTTCTGGGTTTAAATCAAGATTATTTTCGACAGCCCTGCAATAAATACATTGGAGTAGCTGAATAGCTGGGATTGGAGTTACTTTCCCATGAAATCAGTTCCTGTAGGTGAAGGCTGAGCACAGGGGCACTAAAAATCAGCTCCTTGCCTTCTACACTCCCTCTGGCTTGGGGGTGGCCCCAAAAAGCAAAAATTCCTTCACAATGTGGAGATTTAATAAAGACACAAATGAAAACAGGCACATAAAACGTCCCAGCTGTGTTTTACATGCTCTGGACAAAGTGGACACAACAGAATTTTTCAGAGAAATCTGGCCCCAGCTTCTGAAGTGCAGTTAAATCTCTTCCAGCCTCCGGGTTGTTTTATAAACAAAGCCATTAGTGAATTAATTAGATAATGAGGCAAAAACTGCTGCAATTGTCTTCTGATAGCCTGACAGATGCAGAATCCAGATATTTATTGGTGGAAATTTCCAACTGCATCTGATTTCCAATTCCCAAGCAAGCTGCTTGTCCCGGCTATTGCAAAGTTTTTTATTAGAAAGATCATTTTTCTCTTGGAAAGCTCCTAAATTTTGGGGTTTAATTGTTGGGAATTGCCTCAAGTTAGGCCAGGGGAGGCTCAGCTTGGACAGCAGCAGGATTTCTCCATGGAAAGGGTGCTCAGGCCTTGGCAGGGGCTGCCCAGGGCATCCCTGGAGGTGTCCAAGGGAGGTGGCACTCAGTGCTCTGGGCTGGGGACAAGGTGGGCATTGGGCACAGCTGGGACTCCATGGGAGGGCTTTTCCAGCCTCAGGGATTCCAGGATTCTGTGAATTCTTTGGCTTTTGAAAGAATGGATCTTCTGGGTGCCCTCAAGGGGAAGATTTGGGGATTTCACTGAGGGATTTAAGATCAGGATCACCCGAGGAAATCCCAAACTCATCTGACAATGTCGCTCCTCCCTCCAAGCTCAGCAGAATTCTGACTGGGATGATGTGACCCTTCATTTTCCATCCCTTCCCAACATTTGGAGCACATTCCCTTCTCCAGCCTATGCAAGGTGTTTGATGTTATCACACAGCCCCGTGGGGCTGTGCCACTGCAGAGCCACTTTTGAATTATCCCTGGATTTTGAATTCCCATGTAACCCACGTCCTTTAGAGGTGGGAACTCATCCCGGGGCTTGTCTGCTCATGGGAAGGGTCTTGGCAAAGTTTGGGAATGATGGGATGTGCTTGGAGCCCACCAAAGGTGCCAATGATGGGATGTGCTTGGAGCCCACCAAAGCTGGGAATGATGGGATATTCTTGAAGCCCATCAACATTTGGGAAGATGAGATGTGCTTGGAGCCCATCGAAGGTGGGAATGATGGGATGTGTTTGGAGCCCATCAGATATGGGCAGAAGCTTCAGCTCTGGCTGGAGGCAGGAATTAATCATAAAAATAGATTTTCTATTTCTGGCAAATCCAGACTGGGAAGCAGAGTAGGATCATGTATGGGATCATTGGAGTTTAGCCCCATCTGATATTTCCAAGACCCCACAGCAGTGAGTTTTGCCATTTTCCACATATTTTAGCCATAGAGTCCTTCTTCCTCAATTGACTTTTTCTTGGAATGGTTTTGTGCATGAAACCCTTGATATTCCTCCCTGCTTTTTGGCCTTTTGCTTCCAGACATTTCTGAAAAATCGTATTTACCGCTGGGCTTTATAGGAAGTCAGAAATTTTAATGTATTTTAATATATTTGCCCAATATTTGTCCTTTCCTCATAAAAAAACTTGGCTGTGTTTGTTGTCAAGCAACAAAAATCAGTTTTCAGTGCAGGGATCGGGCTGTGGAGTTAAAGGGGTCTATATATACACAGTTGAGTATTTGATTAAAAACTGCTAAATTTGCCTTTTTTAGTGCATATTTAGTGTAAAATTTTGCAAATTGTTTTCCTGGAGAGTGCTCCACTTGGGATAGGAAATTTAGTGCTTTCCCAACCAGTAGAATTTGGACTTTTCCAAAGAAAATAAGGTCACTGTCATGGACAGTTTCTACCCTGCTGCCCACTTGGAATTAATTCTTGATTCATCCTTCCAAATGCAGCCTACACTGGATCTTGTAGACTTCATTTTTACTCCATGATTTTTCTTTCCATCTTCTCATAAAAATCCCAGAATCCCAGGACTGTTTGGGTTGGAAGGGACCTCAAAGCCCATCCAGTGCCACCCCTGCCATGGCAGGGACACCTCCCACTGTCCCAGGCTGCTCCCAGCCCCAATGTCCAGCCTGGCCTTGGGCACTGCCAGGGATCCAGGGGCAGCAACAACCACCCCAAGCCATGTCTTAGGTGGGGTTTATTTAAGTCTTGACTTATTTTCCAGCCTAAGCCAGCACAGCCTGCTCTGTAGCCAACCCTAAATTAATGCTGGGCTTGAGGTCGGGAGTGGGAATCTAATTTAGATATGCAAATTATCATTTGTCTCTGAACTTAGGTCAGGAGAGAGGCTGAGTTTGGGTTTAAAGAGATGTGGGAAGTCCCCTAAAAACCTAATCATGGAACCCTGAGGCTGGAAAAGCCCTCCCAGCCCTGGAGTCCCAGCTGTGCCCGATGCCCACCTTGTCCCCAGCCCAGAGCACTCAGTGCCACCTCCAGGCCTCCCTTGGACACCTCCAGGGATGGGCACTCCAAAGCTCCCTGGGCAGCCCCTGCCAAGGCCTGAGCACCCTTTCCATGGGGAAATTCCTGCTGCTGTCCAAGCTGAGCCTCCCCTGGCCCAGCCTGAGGCCGTTTCCCCTTGTCCTGTCCCTGCTCCCTGGGAGTCTGACACACTCCCCTGGCTGCTTATGGGGAATTCTCTTCCATCCTGGGACAAGAGGAATCCATTTCAAAGGAAAAGTAAGGCTGTCCCCCCTCGCTGGGGCAGCAGCAGTCCCTGCTCTGTGAATGCAGCAGTCCAGCTGTCAGGATCAGCAGAGCTCAGCTTGCAAACGCTGCCCTCAGCAACAGCTGCTGCTATTTTTGTTGGTCACACCGGATCAAGCTGGGAAACAGGGAAAATGCAGGAGCTTGGGAATGCCCAGCAAGCTGGAGCACTTGGAGTTCAGCTCCCAAGCGCTGCTGTTGAGGCAGTTTTTATTTAATGTGATCGGGAAATGCCCACATTTCACCAGTGTGGATTTCTGGCTCCTGTCTTTTGGAAGAATTCCATAGGAAGCAAAACGCCCTTGGAAAAGCATCTTCGCTGTTGTGGAGGTGTCCCTGTGCCTGCAGTGGGTGGCTCAGAAGGACACACAGGGAACTTGTGGGAAGTGGACTCCTCAAAGCCCACCCAGTGCCACCCCTGCTATGGGCAGGGACACCTCCCACTGTCCCAGGCTGCTCCCAGCCCCAATGGCCAGCCTGGCCTTGGGCACTGCCTGGGATCCAGGGGCAGCCACAGCTGCTCTGGGCACCCTGTGCCAGGGCCTGCCCACCCTCCCAGGGAACAATTCCTTCCCAAGATCCCATCCAGCCCTGCCCTCTGGCACTGGGAACCCATTCCCTGTGTCCTGGCCCTCCAGCCCTTGGAAACATCCCAGAATGTTCAGTCACCTCGCTGTTCTTCATGGAAATAAATCCTTCTTTGGGGGCTTTTTCTGCATCCTGGTAAATATTTATTTGGTATTTCCAGTTCCCCACGGCCGGCTGGGATTGGATCAGCATGGGAATTGCTGATATAACACACAGGGGGATGATTTACAGGGAATTCAGGCAGGGAAGGAGGAAGGATAAGAAACACACAGCTCTTCTTTATCTTTTTTCCATTGAGCTCCCGATTTTGTCTCATCCATCCCCATTTTCCCAGCCAGATTGAAAAAGCACCAAGGTGTAAAACCAGATTTATTTCTGTATAGCTTAAAAGCCAGACAGAAATCAGGCCTGGAGCACTCTGTGCATCCTGGAAATTGCAGGACTTGAAAACCATGGGGCAAAGGAAGATTTTGGAGTGGTTCCAACAGGAGGAGCCAGCTCTGATCCTATGAAAGAAGGAGATGGAAAAGCCAGAGAGGTTGGATCTCTCCTTTTCCCTGCCTTTTTTTGTCTATAGAATTCCAGACTGCCTTGGGTTGGAATGGACCTTAAAGCCCATCCCATTCCACGCCCTCCCAATGGATTTATATGTGTATACATTTATTAATTTATATTTATTAATATTCCATATTTATATCAGCTGTGCCCATCTATACGTGACATATATTTGGGATCCATTTTATAGCTTTAGGCAAAACAAAACCATTTATTATCCCATTTTTCTTCCACCTTCTGAGCCCAAATCCAATGTCCTTGTGGCTCCCTGGGCTGGTTTTCCCACCAGATTGAAGGACAGGGGGTCCTTAGCAGCCCTTTCTCATCTTCTGAGGATTCATCCTGTTGGGTATCTTTTAAATTTAAAAATCCAGATGACTCCTATTTTTTTTTTCCCCCCAACTTTTGGAATGAGATGGGGATTGGACATGGGGGTGGCTTTGTATTAATTAAAGTAAGTTTAGCATTTAAAAATAATCTTTGTAGGAATAATTGAAATGACCTGGAATCCCTATAAAAAACAGTCCTCAAAGTCACCTCGTGGCAGACAGCAGAACAAGGAGAACACTCAGGCAGGCTGGAAAAGGAGAAAGAGCCTCCAGGGCTCATTTTCCAGGTGATCCAAAAAATACCCCTCGGATTCTGTACCTGCCACTTTCAATGCCAATTATTCCCCTTGAGGTTTCAAATTCCAACAAATCCTCTGAAGGACTGGGAATGGAAAAGGGATATAAATTCATCAGGTGCAAGCCTTGCCTGAGCTGGTTGCAGCTGCCTGATTGATCTAGGTTTAATTTTAATTTTGGATTTAATTTTAATTGCTGGATTTTGCAGCAGTGAAAACATCCTCAACCACCAAATGAAACCTTCTACTTCCTCCTGGAAATTTCCTTCCCTCCACTTCTTTGGAAGTGTAGGAAAGCAGGTGACCTCCCCAGGCTCGGCATCCCTGACAAAAAGAGGAATAAAATT
>VXAC01005944.1:292489-331354 GCA_013399225.1 Rhipidura dahli
TGCCCCCACCCCCTACCCCCAGCCTTTCCCGTGCGCCGAGGACGAGGACTGCGGCCCCGAGGAGTTCTGCGGGGGGGCGGCCCGCGGCGGGGGGGCCCCGCTGTGCCTCGGCTGCCGGCGCCGCCGCAAGCGCTGCCTGCGCGATGCCATGTGCTGCCCCGGCATGACCTGCAGCAACGGTGAGGGCAGGGCACACCTGCAGCTGGGGCCGCGGGAGGGCTCGGGGTCCCACGCGAGGCTGACAGCCGCCCCACTGCCCCCGCAGGTCTCTGCACGCCCCTGGAGCCGCCCCACGGAGCGGCCGAGCCGGAGGAGACGGGCACCGAGGCGCTGCTGCCCCGACGGACGCCCGCGCCCGCCTGGCTACCCACTGCCAAAGGTGAGGCGTCCCTGCTGCTGTGACCCCGCTGTCCCGCCTGAGGCTGCCCATCCTGCCCTGCTGTCCCCTGGGGTCTCTCCGAGATGCCCATCCTGCATCTCTGTCCCGCCTGGGATCAGTCCAGGATGCCCTTTCTGCTCCGCCATCCCCCATGGGGTTGGGCCGGGATGCTCCCCTTTCCCTTCTGTCCCCTGTGGGATCACTCCGGGAGCCCCACTGACCCCAGAAGATAAACCCGGCATGCCCAGCCTGCCCGTGGGGTGGGATGCGATCAATCCGTGGGATCGATCAATGTGGGATGGCCACCCTGCCCCGTTACCCCCTGTGAGCGATGCCCACCCGGTGTCCCCCGGCCCCTCTCTGAGCATCCCCCGCTGTCCCCACGCAGGCGAGGAGGGCGATTTCTGCCTGCGCTCGTCGGACTGCGCGGCCGGGCTGTGCTGCGCCCGCCACTTCTGGTCCAAGATCTGCAAGCCGGTGCTGCGGGAGGGCCAGGTGTGCACCCGGCACCGGCGGAAAGGCGCCCACGGCCTGGAGATCTTCCAGCGCTGCCAGTGCGCCGAGGGCCTGGCGTGCCGCCTGCAGCGAGAGCACGGCCCCGCCGACGCGTCCCGCCTGCACACGTGCCAGCGGCACTGACGGACAGACACACGGACGGGACGGGATAGGACGGGACGGACTCCGGCCCCGCCGGAGCGAAGGTTGTTTCTCAAGGGAACTTCTCCGAAGCGACTTCTTGCAGTACGTTACTGTGTTGTGAATACTCGAGCTGGCACTTAGCTGTACATAACGCCGGGACTTTATTGACTCTCAATGACTCCTCGTGAGCTGTTTCGTGTTTCTCCGAGCGCGCTGCCGGGCGCTCTCCAAGCCGTGGCTGTGACTTTGTACACACTGGGTTCTTCATTCTGGCTCGAAGGGACGCCGCCGTCTGTGTGCGAGCGAATAAATTCCTCTTTTAAATTCACCCTGCCCGTGTCGGGCTGCCGGCATCCCTCCTGGGCTGCGGGAGGGAGGGAAGGAGGGAGGGGGAGGGAGGATGTGCCCGGGGGGAACCGAGACAGGGGCGGGGGTTCATCCCCAGCCCCCCGGGAAAGGCTGCTGGCTCTGCACTGTTTATCCAGCTGCTCGTCAGGAATGCCCTGGTAGCTCCTGATGCCCTCTGGCCACCAAACGGAGGATGGGCAGCGCGGCTGAGGCTCTGGGAAGGGCAGCTGGCAGCAGAACCCCGCTCCCTGGTTTGGGAGGGAGGAGGGAGTGAAGGATCGCTGGAGGGGCTGTGCTGGACCAACCGCGGCCGCTGCCGCTCCCGAGCGCTCGACCCTTGCTCCGTGCACAATAAAGATTTATTTCCCCCTCCACTTTGCAGCTCGTTCCTGCGGCTTTTCACCCTTTTGGGATGCCAGGGAGGGAGGGAAAGCTGCGAGCACGCGTTGTTTTCCCCACCCCTTCAGCTGCCCCCCTATTTCAGGTGGCTGTGGGTGTGGAGGGAGGAGGCTGCAGGTGCAGTGCTGGCCCCTGGCCGGCTGCCCTCAGCCTCCCTGCAGCCTGGGGAACGGCTTTGGGGTGCAAACCCACGCTGGAGCCTTCCCTGGACACCCCAAAAGTGCTTTGCAGCCCAGCAGAGCCCTGGAAGCTCTGAGGGCCCCGTGTAGGGGAGCATCCCCCCTCTCTGCTGCCTGCTCGTGGGTGTTTGGAGCC
The DNA here is from genome assembly GCA_013399225.1 of Rhipidura dahli. Lineage (NCBI taxonomy): Eukaryota > Metazoa > Chordata > Aves > Passeriformes > Rhipiduridae > Rhipidura > Rhipidura dahli. The sequence continues at coordinate 294,570 of VXAC01005944.1, forward strand.
TTTGGGATTGGTGCTGCTGCTTCGGGGCATTTAATTCCCGGGAGAACACGGTATTCTGGAATTCCAGCCCCATTGCAGCTCTGCCAAAAGCCTGGGATCGCCGGGTGGTGCTGAACCAAGGCCCCAGGCACAGAAAATGGAAAGGAGAGGGGAGATCCAGGAAAAGGCAAACGTTCAAGGGATCAGTCTCAGCTTCCTTCCAGCTCAGGAACTGGCTGAGAACAGCCACAACTCCTGCAAACTGGAGGGTAAAACCCTGATGGTCCTTAAACCACCTCAAGCCACCCTTTAAGTCTCTCTGGAGCAGCTTTTACTGGAGTCCCAGCACGAGCTGGGGGTTGAAGCAGCCCCTGAAAGAGTTCCCGTCTTAGAGGCTGGAGTTCAGTGCTTGAATCATCGTGCAAGGCTGTGAAAACTGAAAAAAAAAAAATAAAAAACAGTTTAAAGTACTTTAACAAGCTGTATTTAAAAAAAAAAAAAAGATTGCACAATGTATATAATGCATATAATGATTTTATTTTCATAACAATGTTATGCCCAGTAGGAGTCAGTGGGGTGGTGAAGGGAACCTGGCCATGATAAAATGAAGGCCCCTGGATAAGAAAAGAATCAGGAGCTGTTCAGGTGGCTTCAGATCTGCCATGAGCAGTGTCAGAGTTTATCCCCAGGACATTTAAAGCACTGGCAGCAGGGTCAGGGCTCGTTCTCCAGAGGGTTCGAGAGACCAGCACGGCTCTGACACCTCTGCAGGCAGGGAAAAAGCCCCTCGTGGGACATTAAACACCATTTCTTGTCATCTTGGGCACATTCCTGTTCTCCCCCCTCTTTTGTTTTGCTCAGCTTGGCCATCTCCACACCTGGCCTCGCACGAACCAAAAATGCTTCTTGTGCCTTGACGTTCTTGGCTCTCCTGGCTCAGAGAGGGACAGAGGAGCATTTTCAGCAGCCCTTCTGGGGCAAGAGGAGCTCAGGTCAGCACTGAGGCACCTCTGAAGTGCTGGTTGCACCTGTGTCCTGTGCTCTGCACCCAGCAGGGTCGATGCTGCCACAGACATCCCCAGGATACTTCATTTCAGGGATAGATTCCCAAAAACAGTGGCTTGGTTGGGTTTTACTCCCTCCTCTACCCCTTTAGCACACCTGCAGTCAGGATCTCTTCCCTTTTCTGCCCCCTTTGGGCTTTCAGGGTTTGTTCTTTGGGCAAAGCCCCAGAAATTTGATTTAGAAACAACCTTTAGGCAAAAAGAAACCCAAGTGAGTGTGACCCTGCGGCTGCTGAGGTTTACCAGAAACAGTTCCTGGAGGGAGGGATTTTCTGCCCCCAGAACCTGAACCCACCTCAGGTCTGCATCACCCTGGGAAGTCAAATCACTCCCTGAGCAGCTCAGGAATGGGGACAGAGAGCCCCTGAGCCCTGGAAATGTGGTCACGGGGAGGCAGAAGCCAAGGCTGCTCGTGTCCCTAGGACAGGGAAAAGGCGGTGGGACTCCCTGAGGGATAAACAGGCGGCATCGCCACGGCCCCTCCCGGATCCTTCCCCACGGAGACAGGTTCTCCTTATCAGAAACGCCTGAATCAATTCCTTGCGAGCCCCCAAACAACAACGAAAAGGGCTGGTGGGAAGTGGAAAATATAAAACTTGGGGAAAAAATGGAATGCGTGGAGCCGCTGTGTCTGGGGTGGTTGGTGAGTGCGGTCTGGATCTCCTGCTCTGAATCCGGAGGGAAGGCAGGGAGAAACCCCCAGCTGCAGCTCCTGACACACGAGCCAGTCACCCCTGCTGGGAAAGGCACTCAGGATGCACTTCCCCCGCCAGTCTCCTCGTCCCTAAGGAAAATTATTCCATCCAAAAAGCCAGGGGAAGCCCCCGAGCAAGGGGAGAGTCAATAAGAGGGGTAGGTTTTGGTGGGTGGGGAGTTTTGGCACCTCTGGTGTGCTCGCTGCTTTTAGGGCTGGAAGAGCTTCCACAAAGCTCTGTGAAGTTCAATATTAATATCTATGATCACAGAAATCCATAAAGCCCATCCCATAATGTTGGAAAGGGACACCTCCCACTGTCCCAGGCTGCTCCCAGCCCCAATGTCCAGCCTGGCCTTGGGCACTGCCAGGGATCCAGGGGCAGCCCCAGCTGCTCTGGGCACCCTGTGCCAGGGCCTGCCCACCCTGCCAGGGAACAATTCCTGCCCAGTATCCCATCCAGCTCTGCCCTCTGGAAGTTTGAAGCCATCCCCATCTGCCCAAGTCCCTCTCTTGGAGCCCCTTTAGGTCCTGGAAGGGGCTCTGAGGTCTTTTCAGCCCTTTCTGGGCTCTTCCTCTGTACCTCCCAGCTAAAAACACCAAAACAGCATCCCAGAGCCGCCAGCCCCGGGATTCCAGGGGCTGGATAAACAGGGATGGTTTGAAGGGAAAATCGGATCCCTCCGTGCTTTTCCCGCGATGATTTTTGCTGCGCTGTGGATGTGGATTCCGAGGAGATGGATCGTGGGAAAGCCCCCGGGACAGCAGTGGCACAAAGGAATTCACATTCCGAGGAGGGACGGTGGGACACGGCGCAGTTTTTGCTGTCGTTTGGGGAGAAATGACTTTTCAGGGAAGCAAATCTTATTTTCTTCTCATTTTTCTCCCTAAGTTCTTTCAGAAACCACTTCCACCCCGAGCTGTGGCACAAAAATGCCCCTTTTCTTTTTCAGTAATCGTTTGGAGCAGACGCTCACAGCCTCCTCTCTTCCATCGATCTTCACATCACCTTTAAAACTAAACACCCCTAAGACCGCTGGCGTGGGGAACAAAACCTCACACAGCGCAAGAAAGGGTTACAAAACCCCTTCAATCCACCCGCAGGCATTAAAAGGGAAAAATCCCTTGTTTTTTTTTTTTTTTTTTTTTTTAATCCTCACCTCTCCTGATACAGAGCAGAGCCCTGCCCCTTTCGGCTCGGGAGATGAGACGGAGAGAGCAGGTGAAAACCTTTGCGGCTGTAACGCAACACGCCGAGCTTTTGGTGTGGCTTTGGGGTTTGTTTGTCTTTCTTTTTTTTTTTTTTATTTTTGGGGGAAAGGGGGGCTCAGCCACCTGCGGGAGCTGCTCTTTGTCCCGAGCCTTTCAACTGCGGGCTCGGCCGAGCAAACCTTGATCTCCCTCGGGAGGGGAAGCGGCTCATCCCGGTGGTCCAGGTGGAAGGTGTGGGCTCCCCATGCCCTTTAAACGCATCCCTGCTAATCCAAAGGGATGTTTATTCCCTTTTTTCCCCCGTTTTTTCTCTCAAGTAGCTTTGTTTCCCCCCCTCCCAGCGCCTGACTTGTGTCCCTAATTAACACCTTAAGGGGGGATGAGGATAACCGGGATGCTTCAGGAGGGCACTTCTGGGCAGAGCCTCTAATCCAGCCCCGGCCGAGGGAGGGACCCATTAGCGGGTGATTTTAGGGACAATTAAAACCATCAGCATTTAAATGGGCACGGCCTGATGAAAGGCTTGGCTCGGCTCTGAGGGCGCGTTAAACTCCGGCAGGGCTTTTCCCCAAATCCCAGCTGCGGGATGAGGAAAGGGAGATTGAGCTCCGGCAGGAGTTTTCCCTCAATCCGAGGTGTGAGATGAGGAAAGGGAAGCAGCTCCAGCAGAGTTTTCCTCCAAATCCCAGGTGCAGGATGAGGAAAGGGAAGTTAAACTCCAGCAGGGTTTTTCCCCAATCCAAGGTGTGGGATGGGGAATGGGAAGTTAAGCTCCAGCAGGGTTTTTCCCCAATCCAAGGTGTGGGATGGGGAATGGGAAATTAAGCTCCAGCAGGGTTTTTCCCCAATCCAAGGTGTGGGATGGGGAATGGGAAGTTAAACTCCCAGCAGGGTTTTTCCCCAATCCAAGGTGTGGGATGGGGAATGGGAAGTTAAGCTCCGGTGGGAGTTTTCCCCCAGATCCCAGGTGTGGGATGAGGAAGGGGAAGCAGCTCTGGGGGAATGGATGGGTATTGTGGGGTGGGTTTTCCACGGGGAAGCGGCTCTGTGCCAGTCCGGAAGGGGTTAAAGGATGCCACAGGGAGGTGGGCACAGCAAAGGGGTGAGGCTGCTGCAAACCCCCAAGAGATTTCTCCTTTTTTGGGGGACATAACTGGGAACAGGACACGGGAATAAAGGGCTGCTGCCGTGGTGGAAGGAGGGAATGATGTATCCCACAAGGATGGGCGCTGGCGTTTGGGCTTGGCAGCTTTCACCACCTTTAATTTGACTTTTTAATATTAAATCCATAGGTGACACAGAGTCAGGACAGATAAATCTGGGGGAAAAAATATTTCCCAGAGTCGTAAAGACTGGAAAAACCTCTAAGAACATCCAAGCCCATCAAAATCCCAGTAGGCAACCCAGAAAATATTGCAACTGCAGGAGCACAGAGCTGTGGAAAACACGGGGTGAGGAGGTGGGAGCGTCTTCCCAAGAAAATGTGGCAGCTCCCGGGTGCCAGAGGGAGAGAGGAGAGGTCGGGAGCGCTGGGAACACTGCTCAGGATGTGCCTCAGGGTTGTTTTTGTGGCTGCCAAGGCAAGGAGGAGCTGCAGTGTCCAACTCGGAACAAACCCGGTGCTCTCCAGGTCGGGCAGTGGGAGCCACAAATAAGAATTCCCGGCTGGAGTCACCTGGGGACACGGGGAGTTCATGGAAGAGGGAGACTTGGGGTGCGATTTAGGGCTGGGTAATCCCTAAATGCTGATTATGGGCACTGGGAAGGATCATTCTGGAAGTATCTGGAGCGGGGAGATAATCATGAAATTATTATTTAATTAATAATTTCGTTTTTCTTGGATTCTGGCTCCTTAAGGCCTCAATGAGGAGGTGATCCAGGGCTGCTGGGTGAGCCACAGGGAAGCGTTGGTTCCAATTAATTAATTCATTTACGATTTTAAACCAAACCCTCCCCTGAAACACATCCTTGGTGCTGGATGCTGATTTGGAGAGGAATGAGGGATTTTTCCGGTGGGAAGTGTCCCTGCCCCTGGCAGGGGGTGGGGTGAGGTGATCTCGGGTCCATCTTCCCGTGGCAGCTCAGGCTGTCCAGCCACTCTTGTCTTCAGGTAGATCTGCTTTGGTAAAAAAATAAAACAAACCAATGAAATATCTGATTTTATCGTGCCTGGCTTAATATTTCTGGGCTTTATGGAACTGGGTTTAAAATCCACTGTGACCACCATCAATCAGGAAAGGATTAGATGATTTTTAAGGCTTTTTCCATCCCAAGGTATGGATTTTATGGCACTAACAGAAGGCCAAAGTGTTGAAGAACACATCCTAAGATTGGTTCCCTGGTTCCCTTGCTCTATTTTGTTTTTTGTTTTTTTTTTTTTTTTTTTTTTTTTTTTTCTGGTTGTTTTTTTTTTTTTGTTTAATTAATCCTGAGAGCCACAAATGAAAGTATTTCTACCCAGCATTGATCTTATTTAATTCTCTATATTCCATTAATTTATAGGTGTGTGGTGGGGGAGGTTTGGAGCTTCACAGCCAGTCCAGGTGGCCCTTTAAATTCCCAGTTTGGGAAGAAGTCAGATAATCCTGCAAGTCCTGGACTTCCTGGAAAGGGTGCTCAGGCCTTGGCAGGGGCTGCCCAGGGAGCTTTGGAGTGCCCATCCCTGGAGGTGTCCAAGGGAGGCCTGGAGGTGGCACTCAGTGCTCTGGGCTGGGGACAAGGTGGGCATTGGGCACACGGTGGATTCTGTGATCCTGGAGGGATTTTCCAGCCTGAAATGAATGATCCTGGCTGAGCCCAGCCTCTGACCCCTGGCTGGGTGGGACCCACACCTTCAATCCTGCTCCAACCCAGCCTTGTCCCAGAGCATTTGTGGGGATTTCAGAGAAGTTTATTCGTGCAGGATGTCTCAGCTTCCCCCTGTCGAGGCAAGGCACCATGATGGGCAGTACTGAAGTGTTTTGTCCCCTCAGGTGTTGGGGACATCCTCCAGCTCCTCCTTGGCGAGGCACATGGGGACTTGGGACACCACCAAACCTGTCCCTGTGCCAGTGATCTCCTCTTCTCCCGGGTAATCCCATTCCAGAGCTGGATCCTTTGCCCAAGCCAACCTTAATAATTCCATCTGAAGGCTGGCAGTGCCAGCTGGAAGGAGCTGGCCTGGCTGAGCCCCCAGGAAGCAGCAGGAATGCCAAAGGGAAGCCCTTGTACCCAAATTGTTGCTGTATTTTAACCCCTGCTGCCGGATTTTCTGCTGTCCCATGCACTTAGGGGCTGAGAGAGGGGCTGAGGTACCATAGCACCTCAAAAGGACATCACAGCACCAGTTCCACCTCCCTGAAAGCTGCCAGGGGCTGCAATGGTCCCACCTCGCTAAGAGGAGACACTGGCACAGAAAGGTGGGATGGATTCCTGGAAAAAACCCATTTAGCACTTCCCTGGCTGTATTTTGAAACTCCTATCAGCATAATGAATTCCCAGGGAGGGGAAAGGCCTTTCTTCTGTTCACGTCCCATGCATTTAAAAATTTCTCTTACAATGATTTTGGTTTAGAGATCATGTTCTTTAAAAATACCATTTTGTTTTTGGCCAGAGCATTGTATTGGGAAAGGAGGCTTCCAGCTGACCTGTAGAGCTTGTCTGGATCCCTTCAAAAATCCATCAAGGTTGTTTGAGGTTTAGTTTTTGGGTTTTTTTTTTTTGACAACTAGGAGCAAGGAACCACCATGGAAGGGTTTGGGTGGGAAGGGACCTCAAAGCCCCTTCAGTGCCACCCCTGCCATGGGCAGGGACACCTCCCACTGTCCCAGGCTGCTCCCAGCCCCAATGTCCAGCCTGGCCTTGGGCACTGCCAGGGATCCAGGGGCAGCCACAGCTGCTCTGGGCACCCTGTGCTAGGGCCTGCCCACCCTGCCAGGGAAGGAATTCCTATTCTCCTATTCTCCTATTGCCACCATTGTGGATTTATTTGTATCCCGTTGGGTTTTTGAGTCCTCCTGGAACCGGGCCCCTTTAAAATGCCCCAAGAACCGCACTGAGCTGCACAGAGCAATCTCAGTTCTCTCTGCTGACATTCTCCCAGCTTTCACTGCTCCTTAAAAATGGATTTCCATGTGGAATTTGCAGCTGGGAGCTACCCTGGAGGCTGCTGTTTGTGACTCAAGTGGCAGCAAGGGAGGGGTGACCACCCGGAACCCCTGAGCCGTCTGGCGCCGGGTTTTGTGCTGTTGAGCAACCCCAGGTTGCTGGCTGGATTTTTTTCCCATTTTTGCTGCCTGCAGATCATGTCTGTGCACTGCTGAACTCCCTGGCCTTGGGAAAAGGCCAAGTGCTGCCTTGTGAAGCTCCTGATGGTGCGCAGGGTGCTGCTCACGTGTCCCACGGGTGGTGACGTCCTGCTCGCCGCGCTGGTGCCAGCCTGGCTGGGCAACCCCGGCAGGGGTTTGGACACCTCTGGAGATGGGATCACACTCCTGGTGGTTAATTTTGACTTCTTGTGTCAGAAGTGGCTGGGGAAACCAAGCCCTTTGTACCTGGGCATCTCGATCCTTCCTTAGATCTGACTCTCTCTTAAGTTGTGGATGTAATTAAATAAAAAATTACTAAAGCTGGAGTTTTCAAAGCTGGAGTTTTCATTGTTGCCACGAACCCTTAGACCTGAACACCTTTTGCAGCCCAATTCAGGACCTCCACTGCCATTACAACAGGAAGACTGTAGCCCACATCTGCTTGTTCCAAAGAGAAGGGGATTCTCCAGGAGTGTTTGGGTAACTCAACCTCCATTTTTCAGTTCATCCCTTCAGTCCTGTTGAGCCTCAGGCCGTCTCCTTTTGCTCGTATTTCAGTTTTAATTTCCTCCTTGCCAACACAGTTTTAGCCACTTCCAAATCAACACTGGGCACCTGACATCCAATCCTGTGACATAGGACAAGGACCATGTGCTCCTCCGTTTAGGAGAAGTTCTGAGGTGGATCTTTCCAGGTCTGTATTTTAGGAAGGGAGCTGGGTTTGGGTTAGTACTGGTTTTATGTTTTGCAGGGCTGCTGAGAGAGTATAAATCAGGTTAAATCATTTTTAAAAGAAAATTTATGGCTTCTCACTGCCATAAGCTCAAATCCCTCCTGGGGTGAGAAAGCGGAATGGAAGCAAAATTCCCGAAGGAAAATAAAAACTCCAGTATTTTCTTCCCAGCGTGACTTGGCGTGCACGTGAGCTGTTCCCCTGGTTTAGAAAAAAACAGAGACGCATCAGAAAAACCCAGTTTTGCCAAGAACAAGGAGAGCATGGGATCCTGCTGGGCCTTTGTTTTTGTTTGCTTCCTTGGGGTGTTTAAAGGAGAGAAGCTGATGAGGTCACCGGGAGCAGCGGTGGTAAAGACAGAGCTTTTTAAGGCACAAGTTGGGCTCCTTATCTCTCTCCTTATCTTTACTGGGATGACTGGGGTGGGGTTTAGTCAGAGCCAGAGCTTCTGTTGCAACCTCAGAGCTCTTGAGCTCTCCCTCCCTCATCCTTCAGGCTGAGCTTCACGTTTGGAATTTGCTTCGGATCCCAGCACGCGTCCATGGGATCGTGATGTTCCCTGTTCTGCCCTGATTACTGCTCTTGGTCCTTGTATGGTCACAGAACCACGGAAGGCTCCCACAGGGATCACGGATCCAGCTCCTGGCCCTGCCCAGACTCCCCAACACCCCCACCCTGGGCATCCCTGGCAGCGCTGCCCAAATGCTCCTGGAGCTCTGGCAGCCTCGGGGCCGTGCCCATTCCCTGGGGAGCCTGGGCAGTGCCCAGCACCCTCTGGGGGAAGAGCCTTTCCCTGATCTCCAACCTAAACCTCCCCTGGCCCAGCTTCAGCCATTCCCTGGGTCCTGTCCCCGTCCCAGGGAGCAGAGATGGGAGCTGCCCCTCAGGAGGATGCTGAAGACTCCAAGGAGGTCTCCCCTCAGTCTCCTCCAAGCTGAACAAACCAAGTGACCACTTAAAAAGTGGTTGGAAAAGTCCTGTTCTTGTATTTTTGATGGGATTTTTTTCCTTGTCCTACTTTCTCCTTCCACCTTTCCTGGCCCTTCAATCACAGACAAAAATTTCTTCACTTTCAAGATGCTGAGGTTGCCCCATCCCAGTCCCACCAGTCTTTAGAGCCCAGACATTGAAAACTCCTGACAAAGAACCATTTTCTCTCCCTCCCATCACTGGAGGCTTCCAAAAAACTCCCAACACCATGACTTTGTTGTTGCCCTTGGAATCACTTCTTAAATTCCTGGGATCATCCCCCAACCCCTGCAAGCTGCCCTGGGAAGAGGGGAGGCTGCTCAGGACTGGCTCACAGCACCTTCTCCAGCTTTTTTATCTTCTGTTACCCCTTTATTTGCTCCAGCACAGCCAGAATCTCTGCATAGGAGAGGATGAAGACAATACCATAGGTGACAATAAATGACAATAAAAGAGCAGGGGAAATGCATTTCATGTTGAACTAACGTGTTTCAGGCACGGCTTTGGGGTGAAAAGGATGTGTCCTGATGGGAGATGGGGACAGCAAGAGACACAGAGCAGTCTAGACCTGACCTCTACCACCCACCCATGTATATTTGGTAAAAAAAACAGCTCTGCCTGCTGGATTTTATTTTTCTCACTGAGGTACACATGGCTCCTAAATAAACATGATTATACCCTACGTGGAGCTGCAGCTCGGGCCAAGCACTAAAAATAGTGGGCAGAAAGGAGAGACTTCAATTAGATGCAGAGTGCTCAACAATTTAACTTCTAATTGGCTTGTGGTTATCCCCCGACGAGGAGCCAGCCCTGGTGTGCCGAGAGGATTCGCAGTCTGGCAAAACAGGCACTCAAACTGAGGATTTTTTTAAAGGGGGGGGTCGACCAAAAAAGGAGGACAGGGTGTTGCACATCGAGGAACTCGTGTGTTTGTGTGCCGTGTGCCTCCAGCTCCGTGGGGTGAGGTCTCACCTCAGGGCTTTGGCCGATGGGTTCAGCTCCACGTCCTCTCCTGAACTCCAGCTTGGTGGCCCCACAAAGTCTTTTGGGTTGGATTTGGTTCCTGGTTCAAGCTCATGGTGCACAGCTTCAGGACCTGTGGTCAGAGGCATCCCAAGAACTCACTCTGCTTCAGTCCGAGCTCTGCTTTCCTTCCAGCTCCCAGCAGAGCCTCTCCCATCGTCATTCCCTAATTTTTACCTGCTTTAGACTGTTCCTGCTGCCTCAGCCTGGAAGCAGCAGCACACAGTGGCCTCCTCAACATCATGGGGATCATCCATCAGCCTCTGGCAGGATCTCCCCTTCCCTGAAGCCGGGTGTGGAGTGGGAGGAGGGCTTGATTTTTGGGAGAATGGTGACCCCAAGCCCCTGCCCACACACCATTCCAAGCTCCCAATCCAACTCTGCTCTGGCACACAACAGGCAAAGCTTTTCCAAGGCTTTGCTGGGATAGAAAGGTGGATTTCAAGGAGTCACTGGCAAAAATTTATAGAGGTGTCCAGCAAGAAGAGAGAAGCCTCTTCCCCTGTCTGCATGCAGAATATGGGACTGGGATATGGGAATATGAGAATCCTGCCCTTATTTCCAAACCACCTTTTCCCTCCCTACTCAAGACTCCCAGAAAACATCTGCTGCAGTCCCACGATCACCAAGGCTTGGTCTTGTCCATGTGACTGTGGCTTAATTGGAGGAGGACATGGCAGTTTAGGGGGGAAAACCCCCAATATTTTAAAGTAGAAGTAGCAAAGTGCATTACAAAAAATCCATGCATTGCTGGAAGGGACATTCCAGGTATTTCCCCCCCCATTTCTGCACCTCAGGCATTGTCTGGGAAAGCTCTTCCACCCTTGCATTGGGGAAGAGACCACACAAACTGCAGCGTGCTGGGTGTGCTGAGGCTGGAAAGACATCCAGCCCTTCTTCCCAAAGCCATGTCCCTGCAGCCAGCCCTTCCTCTTTTCCCATGTCCCAGAAACCACCATGGTTTCAGTTCTGAGCTTTTTGGTGGAATTGACCCCTGTAATTATGTGACTCCTCACCAGCCATGTCCACTTGCCCGAGGCTCTCCCACGGTGACAGCGTTGGGGTTTTGGCCGCGTTTTAACGCTGCTCGTGGAACTTGGCCCTGTGGCTGGTGGAGAGGAAAGGGAAGGGTTGGGAATTGGCCTTGAATTTAGCCATGGACTGCTCCCAAATGGAGTAGTGGTGGAGTTACTGTGGGAAGAAGAGGACAGAGAATCATCCTGTGAGGCACAGCTCACACTTCTGGCAGATCTGGGTGAGGAGGAGGAAGATGGTTAAGGATTCAAGGCAGAGTTTGATTCATAAAATCACAGAATCATGGAATGGTTTGGGTGGGGAGGGACCTCAAAGCCCACCCAGTGCCACCCCTGCCATGGGCAGGGACACCTTCCACTGTCCCAGGCTGCTCCCAGCCCCAATGTCCAGCCTGGCCTTGGGCACTGCCAGGGATCCAGGGGCAGCCCCAGCTGCTCTGGGCACCCTGTGCCAGGGCCTGCCCAGCCTCCCAGGGAACAATTCCTGCCCAATATCCAACCTAAACTTCCCCTCTTTCAGTGTGAACCCATTCCCCCTTTAGGTCCTGTCCCTGTCCAGTTCCTGATGATTTGTTCCTCTCCAACTTCCATGTAGCCCCTTCAGACCCTGGAAGGTGCAGTGAGGTCTCCACACAAACTTCTCTTCTCCAGGCTGAATAGCCCCAGCTTTCTTTATTAATATAATTTATTTATTCCAAATAAAACCCTTTATAATACAAGATTTGTATTTTTCACTCCTAGACATGCTCTCTCTTCATTTACTGCATCAGGTGTTCCATCACAACTAATTAAAACAAAATCCTCCCCCAGAATTAAAAGTCGTTTTTGTTTTGTTGGGTTTTTTTGGGTTTGGGGATTTTTTTTTTAATTTTTAATTTTTTTTTGTGAAATAGGATTTCTCCTGCTCTTCAAACAGAAAACTGAATGAAAGCATGGAAGTGAAATGATGATTACATTAAATCCACCTTGATGAGCAGCCCAGGAATGCTTTGAGTCCCTAAAGGTGAGACTGTGGCATCATCAAGAGATGGGGCCGACACCTCTGGAACCTCCCATGGGAAATCCTGTTCCTGCCGGGTGTTGCATGTCTGGGCTTGTTGGTTTTTCTCCAACTTCTGGAATTTCAGGAAAGAAATGATCCTCTTGTTCCACCAATCCATCCCTGCATCACTTTGCAGCATTTAGGAAAAATTTCTCTACGGAAAGAGAGGTCAGGCAACAGAACTGGGCTATCCAGGGAAGGGTGGATTCATTATCCTTGGAAGTGTTCCAAAAATGAGTCGATGTGGCCCTTCATGGTTTAGTGGCCATGGGGGTGATTGGTCAAAGCTTGGATTGATGATCTTGGAGGTCTTTTCCAACCTTACTGATTCCATGAGTCCCTGATCACCTTTTTTTTTGGCAAGTTGGGAAAAAATGCAAATTATTCTGTTGCACACACCAAGACCAAGATTAATGTCCAGATCTGGAGATGAATATTCATAATCTGGGGAGGAAGTCTTGGAAAACAAATCTTTGGCTCAGTCTAATATGGATTGGATGCTGGAAAGGCCCCATCCCAGTCCTGAGCACCGGCAGGAGCCCATCCATCATGGATGCATCCGGAGCTCCCAGCAGCAGGGCTTGGCATGGATCCTCATCCCATTCCGCAGAATTCCCAGCCCGAAGGTGTCACCTGCTGAAATCCTGCTGCATTAAGTCCTCAGAGCAGCTGCGTAACGGGAACAGGAATTCCTTCCCCACCCGACCTTTGCCAGCCAAGCTCCAGCCCCCTCCAATCACTCTGAATCCCAGTTTACCCAACACTGGGATCTGGAGTTGAACATAGTAGGATGCAAATAACCCAGGGTGGGAGCTGGCTTGGGTTGATCCCTGCCTTGGATTGGAACAATTCTCCATTTGTCTGAGAATTGGGGAGGGACTTCTGGGGGTTGTGTGTGCCCGGCAGCTCCCGGGAATTGCTCCACATTTTTCAGGATCAGCTCCCTGGGAGTGGGTTCCCAGTTCTGCAGGGTGTTCATGGAATACTTAGGGATGAATGGAGATGGATGAACAGATTCCCCCCAGGATCCTTTCATCAAAGTCTGGATGGGCACACACAAAAAACTGAATCCCGTCATGGAATTTGAGGTGTCCAGTTCCCAACCCTGTTATTGGGGATCCTGGTGGGAAAAGACTTGGCCACCACCCCAAAATGCCATCACCATTTCAGTTCTGCTTGGATGGGTCATGGAGCATCCCAAAAACTCACCTGGTGTTGGCTCCTTGTGCTTTGTGAAGTGAGGTTGCAGCTGTAGGGAGGAGATCTGGGCTTCCCAGAGTGAATTCCAATCTCACTGAGTGGTTTAGGTGGGAAGGGACCTCAAAGCCCATTCAGTGCCATCCCTGCCATGGGCAGGGACACCTCCCAGTGTCCCAGGCTGCTCCCAGCCCCAATGTCCAGCCTGGCCTTGGGCACTGCCAGGGATCCAGGGGCAGCCCCAGCTGCTCTGGGCAACAATGGTTGGGGTTTCAGCCATGAAAATTCCCTGGATTTAGGTTTATTGCCTTTTTTTTCCTCCCCAAATTTCTCCCATGCTGCACCACTACCTGGCACAGGTACTTTCCCTTAGGAAACGCCCTCCAAGCTCATTTTGGTTTGGGACACATGGAGGTGGCCATTCCCAGATGGGGTTTGGGGTATCCGGCCATGCCCATGGATCTGTGGTGTTCATGCACTTTCCAAATTAGGGATAGGGGAGAAAGGCTTTTTGGAGAAGATTCTACAGGAGGAGAGTAGGGCACAGGCAGCCTGAGTGTCCTTGGACAATGAACCCCACGGATTTGATCAAATTCCCAGCTCAAAATGCAGGTTCCCCGATATTGAACAGTGAAGGTGGGATGCTGCCTCAGGTACAGAAAAATCCAGGATTTGCCGTCAGAAACACAAATTAAACTCCCAAAGGAGATGTTAAACCCTCAGATCAGTCCCAAGCTCCCAATATTTATGGAGAGGAGCTTAAATGTCCCACCACAAGCACACAAAACCTCATTGCTCACAGGATGCCCACTTCTTTATTTATCATTATTTTGTTGTGTGGTGTGGCCTGAGATATTGACTCGTATTTCAGGTGGTGTCTTTTTTCCTGATCATTCCAGCATTTTTCCTGAGACCCGACAGCCAGCAAAATATGTTTGGGTTTGGTTTTTGGGGTTTTTTTTGTTCTTTCCATAAATATCCTCTGTGCATGGCTCCTGATGTGATGAAGTGATGGATGTGAAGTTCGTTGGCATTTCCAAAGTCACGCTCCAGATTCCTGCTTCAATCTGACCCCAAACAGATCGTGGGGATGAGCTGAGCTTCGCTCTTAAGCCTCACTCAGTGGCTGCTTGAGCTGCTGAACTCATTTATAAGTTTGTCATCAATTTCTAAAACTGGAGGAGGCAGAAAATGATGGACAGCTTTGAAGAAGGCAGAAGAAAAAGCCCAAATTCCCATTGCAGCTGCTGCCATTTGTTTGTTCCTAGAGCAAGAAACACCTGGAAATTTGCCGTGGGGAGAATAAAAGTTAACAAAATAACACAGGCAGCCTGCTGCCTGTAACTGAGGCAGTGACCAGCAAAAATAAAATGATATTTGAGTAAAGGAAGCTGGAAAGGGGACCATGCCGTGGGTCAGGCCAGCGCTGGGTGCTGCTCATAGAACCCAAATGATGTTAATAATAAACAGCTCCCCTGCTCTTTTAAATCTGCCCCATTTCTTCGACACATGCAGAAAGTTAAAGTTACAACTCTGTGAAATTTCTGCTGCCTGCCTCATCTGTTTATCATCGACTCCCTGGATGCTCGTGGTAAGAATTCCGGCTTTTTGGAATAATGTTGGTGGTTGGTGGTCCCTTCAAAGCTGCTCCCTTGTGCTCAGCCAGTTTGATTTGCTGGGCGAGACTTTGCTCGTGCAAAGTTTTCCTTCAACTGCATCCAATGCCGTGATGAGGCAGTGCAAGAGAAACTACTGCACTGTGATTCCCCTCTCGAGCCACTCAGACACTTTGAAGTGGATTTTTTTCCTTGAATTTTAGGGCCAGAGAAGTTGTTAGAGGTTTTTTTTCCCCTCCTCCCTCTCCTTCATTCCCAAGGGAAAAAGAAAATGTTTATGCACATGCTTGGTGCTCTATATTTATTAACATAAAATCTAAATATAGCATTGTTTTTACACCCATTGCTGAGGCTAACCCAGCCATGAAATAAACACATTTTCTGCTCCAGAAAATGACATTTTAAAAAAGGTTTACAATTATTCTGGTCGTTATTATCAAGGCAAAAATGGAAATGCTTTTGGAAGAGTGTTCCTCTCTAAAGGAGGGAGCTTCACGTTCTCCTTAATAAACTCCAGGGACTCTTTCCACCAAGAAGGAATAGAATTAACAAAAAAAAAAAAAAAAGGCTGCAAAACAAGAATTTTATTAAAATCTTTGGTTTTTTTATAGAGATTAATATCATAAATCAGCACAGGCACTGTCACATGAGCAGACATTGATGCAAGGTGCAGCTGAGCTCACACTTGTGGGAGAGATGAGTGCAAGCACAAAAAATCAGACAAAATCTTTGAAAAATGACTCAATTGGTTTAGAAACCTTCTTCCCAATAGTAAAAGAAAATGGGAAAAGCAACAGGTTTGTTTGGGTTAATGTTGCACTGCTCTCGAAGCCCAAAATGCTCACAAAAGAAAACCACACGTGGGGATTGCTGTGTTTATTTAGCTTTTGCTAAATTCTAGAAATCCATGAGAATCCAGGCAGTGAATATTCCTGGAGAGGCTAAAAAAGAAGATGGGCAGGAAAACTGCAAAGTGGGGAAAAAAGGGCTGGAAAAATCCAAAGGGAAGATGCGCAGGAAAAATGCAAAGTGGGAAAAAAGGGCAGGAAAAATGAAAAGGATAAAGATAGGCAGGAAAAATGCAAGGGGGAAAATGGGCAGGAAATATCCAAAGGGGAAAACCTGGGATAAAAACACAGCCAGGGTTTTTCCTGAGATCCATTGCTCCCAAAATTGATGAGCACCTGGAAAAGGCATCACTGGAAAGCAGCAACTCTAACTATGAATCAATGGATGCTGGAGGTGATGGATCCCATTTTGGAAATACTGATTTTAAAAATCATTGCTTTTATATTGATTTCTGAATCCTTTTTAAACTATTTTTCCTTGTTGTTGCTTAAACCCTCCAGAACCAGCAGCCCATTCCTGAGCTCCTGGGAGTGGCAGTTTCTTCCCAACTCCCCATCCTGGAAAGGCACAGGCAAGAGAGTTCCGACTTCCTTGGAGCACCTTTGTGTGCTCCAGAGAGCCCAGTGATGGAGCCCCTAAACCAGACCCTAAATCAGCCCCTCAATCAGCCCTCAATCAGCCTCTAAATCAGGCCCTAAATTGAGCCCTAAATCAGCCTCTAAATCAGGCCCTAAATCAGACCCTAAATCAGTCTCTAAATCAGGCCCTAAATCAACCTCTAAATCAACCCCTAAATCAGCCCCTAAATCAGGCCCTAAATCAGCCTCTAAGTCAGGCCCTCCATCAGCCTCTAAATCAGACCCTAAAGTGAGCCCTAAATCAGCCTCTAAATCAGCCCCTAAATCAGCCCCTAAATCAGCCCCTAAACGGAGCCCTAAATCAGCCCCTAAATCAGCCCTTAAATCAGCCTCTAAGTCAGGTCCTCCATCAGCCTCTAAATCAGACTCTAAACTGAGCCCTAAATCAGCCTCCAATTCAGCCCCTAAATCAGACCCTAAATCAGCCCCTAAATTGAGCCCTAAATCAGCCCCTAAATCAGCCCCTAAATGGACCCCTAAATCAGCCTCTAAATCAGCCCATTAATGGGGCCCCAAATCCCCGTCCCCCCCGTGCCCTCCTGACAGGAGCAGCACAGGGGAAGATTCGGGCTGTGAGTGACAGCCCCACTCAGCAGCTCCCCGTGGGGCCGGGATTTAAGGACCTGACCCCAAAAAATGACATTTGGGACGTAGCAGGCAATAAATGAGACCCTGCCCTTGGTGGTGTCCTTGCCAGGGGGTAAGAGAGCGTTGGGATTATCTGCCCATGGCACGGGGTTGGAATGGGATGAGTTTTAGGGTCACTTCTATCCCAAAGCTTTCTGTGATTCTGTATTTGTGGGATCTTCTGTGGGTACGATTAGGAAATTCCGTATTATTCTAATTAAATCCTATTAGTCTCAGGGCAGGACCCACTTCATCCCTTGGGAATGGTTTCTTCAGGCCAGGTATGCGCCTCTGAGTTTTCCCAGGAAATTCCCATTTGCTCAGCACCCTTATCCCAGAGGAAGCACCTGAGTGGGGTGGCTTTTCCTTGGCACATTTAGGGTGGGGGTACCCCCCCAGTGCCCGCTGCTTGCCTTTCCCAGTCGGATGTTAACGGGATCACGCTCCAAAGGCTTTGAAGATGAAGGGGAAGCCTGGACAAACAGGGCCGGATAAACACAGCGCCTCATCTCCGAGCAGCACCGCGCCCGGAGCGCTCCCAATTATTTTTCCCAGCGTCTCCGCGGGCCGGAGGAAGCTCAGGTCAGCGCTGAGCTCTCCTTCCCCCTTCCCAAGGCGATCCGTGCCGTTTGATCCGGCCCCGCAGGACGCTGCTGGGAGCACACACGGGTTAATTGCGCGGCGTTAACCCGAGCCGAGCTATAACCCGCTGGGTAAACACTTCCCTATTGTTCCTGGGGATTGCCGTGCTGGGAAGTCATTAATAACCTGGAAGTACACTCCATTTATCTTTGTTGATTAGCTGCTTTGGCAGACTCCAGAAGCATCCCCCTGCTCCTGGAGCGTCCCGCTCTGCCACCAGCCCAGCTCCTGCCGCTGGGAAGTCAACAATCTGATTTGGTCATTAATCTCCCACTTCAAAAGGGCAAGGCGGGAGGTGCAGGAGGAACATCTCACATCTGCTCTTCCACTTGCTGCTTGCTCCAGATAGAAGCCTGGTTTAGGAGCCTCCTGTTCTGCCTGACCCCACCAGCATCCCCAAAAACCCTTCAGGAACCCATTTCACCCCTCGTTTGCACCTCCAGGCAAAGGGGACTCGAACCCTGAGGAGCAGGAGCTGGAGATGTTCCACACAACCCCTCAGAGCACCTCAAGGAGCTCCATTAGGTGACCAAAGCCCATCCCTAGCAGGTACTTCCAAGGACACATCCAGCTCGTTTTTGATGAACCTCACTCCAAATTCCAGGGTCTTGGTGGCTCCAGAGACCACCATGGAATCTGTGGCTGCAGAGGAAGCACCAGCTCACTGCAGACCTGTCAGGAGCTGGGCAGGACCTCAGAGGTGAAGGTCCATCCTCCAGCTTAGCATGGAATCATTCCTACAGCCCTTACCCATCCTTTTGAACGGATCAGGATTAGAAAACTCACTGCATATGCTGGAGGAACAATTTGGCCCATTGGAAATGCTTAACCCCCTCATTATTGTGGGAGGGAGGGCTGCAAATGATGCCTCAGGTTTGAACTTTTCTGTTTTCCAAGCCCTGCAGTGTCCAGTGTGTAACTCTGGAGTTTCCTGTTCCCTGTTCAGTGCTGCTCTCTGTGCTGGGCACACACAACAAAGCCTCTCCGGGGCTGCTCTCCAAGGACACCCAGCCCAAACTGGGCCCCAAAAGTATCACCCAAAAGCCTCTGAGAGGGGGGCAAGCTGAGGGGAATTCCATCATTAACTGCAGCTTTAATTGGAGAATGAACCCTGAGATGCAAATGAACCAAAGCTAGAAAAGTGGGAAGAACTCGTGGCCTCTCAGGGTCCATCTCGGGGCCCATCTGGGCAGCAGCCTCTGGCTCCCCAGGGGTACCTTTGGAGGCCTTTCCAATAAATCCCCACCTTTATTCCCTTTACTCCTGGCTGGGCTCTGGTTCTAGGAGGCCTCTCAAGGCATCACAAACCCCAGTGAAACAACATATTCTCCACTCACTGCATCTGTCCCCTGCTGCTGCACATCCAGGGCAGGAGTTTCTGCGAGGAGAGAAGCGGGAGAAGCCCAGGAGGGAAGAATTCCTTGTGGTTAAAGGCACCTCGGAGCCACCACAGCCAAAGCAAACCCAGCATTGCTTTTCCTGGGCAGGCTGCGCTCCTCGTGCTCCAAGTGTTTGCTTTTCAAAGTGTTTCTTCCAACCACAAATGATAAAATTTTGCCTTCCTTGCCCAGAACCCTTCACTTGCCCTGGGGAAGTCACCAGCTGCTCTTCCGTGGGAAGATCTCCATGAAAGCGAAAATTTTGTTAAACTTCTTTACAATTTCATGAAATTTCCTGGTCTTGCCAGGGTATTATTTTGTCTTACCTCCGTGGGTAAAAAGGAAGATGCCAACCTCTCTTCTATACCACCTACAAGGACACTTGCTTTCATTTCTCATTTTAAAGAGGTTTTTATTTTATTTTATTTTATTTTATTTTATTTTATTTTATTTTATTTTATTTTATTTTATTCTGATTTATTTTATTAAGAGGTTTTTATTTTATTTTATTTTATTTTATTTTATTTTATTTTATTTTATTTTATTTTATTTTATTCTGATTTATTTTGTTTTATTTTTTATTTTTTCATATTTTATTTTATTTTATTTATTAATTTTATTTTTTATTTTATTTTATTTTTCATCTTATTTTATTTTATATTTCATATTTAATTTAATTTAATTTTAGTTTAGTTTACTTTTATTTTATTTTAATTTGCTTTATTGTACTTTATTTTATTTGATATCATTTTATTTTTATGCCAGCCCTCCAGGAGAGGTGATGTGAGGCTGGTTGGGTGGGATGAGATCTCTCCTCCTCCCTCTCCTCCTGCTCCTGCTTTTGCCCTGGATGCTCTCCTGATATTTGGAGATTAGATCCCAACCCCTGCAGGCAAGGAGGAACTCCAGTGTTCATCTCCCACATCCTAAAAGGGTGCTTTAATCACTGGGATATTGCATAAGGAGAGGGAGGGAGAGGGAAGATAGGAGCTTTTATTTTGCTTTTCTTTAAACTGCCCTGAAGCAGCAGTTTCAAGACCTCCTGAACCCTCCAGGTGACGAAACTGCCTGAAAAGACACCTTGATTTCCCTGGATTTGGAAGAATTTTCTAACTGCCTTGTAAGAATTTCCATCAATTCCTCTCCAGTCCCCCTGTCCTGGACCCTGCTGAGGAAGATTCAGCTCCTCAAACATCCCTGGCAGTGTCCAAGGCCTGGTTGGACAGGGTTTGGAGCGGCCTGGGACAGTGGAAGATGATGGAATGGGACAGTGGAAGATGATGGAATGGGATGGGATTGAAGGTCCCTTCCAAACCAAACCAGTCTGGGATTCTGGGATCATCTCATTTTGTATATTAATACAAAGAAGTATTTCCTGGCTTTTCTTAGAAACTCAGGCGCGCAGTGGGAAAAAAACCCAAACCATAACAACTTGCTGCGTGTCATGTCCATCCTGCCAGGGAGAACATTCCCTGTCCCGGAGGATATTTCGGGAAGTGCCCGCGGGCCGGCACTCGGAGCCTCCCCCGGCGGGAGTTGAACCATTAAGCGGAGCTCAAGGCGGAGCGCGCTCGGTGCCTTAAGGTGAGGGCACGAAGAAAGCAACGCGAGCGCTTTGATCGGGGCCAGGTGTTAATTTGGGCGATTTGGGAGCTGTTAGGAAGCCAGGGCAGCACATCCCGCGGCTTTATCAGGGTTGGGATTAGCCAGGCGGGCTTATCTCGCACCCAAGGGGCGCGTTAGGGGCGACACCTCCTTTATCAGCGCCGGCGGTGACACCGAACCCCCGGGCCACTTCAAAGTGCGGGGCTCAAGCCTTGCGCCGAGGGCAAACAAGCGCTGCCGGGATAAACAGGGCACCGCCACATGAAAGTGCCACCCGGGCTGGCCGTCGCTTCATGGGGACACTGGTTTTAATGGGGACTTTCATCTCGGCGCTCCTGAAAGCAACGGGGTTTGGGGGAAAAATAAAGGGAAAAAAAAAATAAAAAGGAGGAAAGAGAGGATTTGGAGGCGGGAGGAGTCACCTGCTGCTCGGGCAAACAGCAGGGATGGGCCCTTGGTGGGAGGTGTGCTGGGGGGTAAAATACAGCGCTTATTTCCAAAGGGTGGGAGGTGCGAAGGCATGGGGAGGAAAGGGGAGGAAAAGAAAAATAGGAGAAGAAGAGGCAATTTCCCCAATATCTGTTTTTTTCCCAAATCCCAGTTTCTCCATCAGGTGCTGTTCCCTCACCCCTTCTATCCCTGAAAGGCTCCGTGGTTGCTTCCACCACTACCAAACCTTGAAAACCCTAAAAGCTGCGTGGCAGCGTTCAAAAAAAAGTCACTTTTAAACAAATGCCCTGGTCGTTTCAGGGGTTGTGGGGTGTCATTTTCACTCTGACGGAAAATGCTGGTCCCTGAGGGCCGGATCAGTATTGGAATCCCTGAGCTTCACACCTCGTGGTTTGTCTCCCTGATGTGATTTTAAATTATAGGTCTTTATTTAAAGACAAGAAGATGACTTGAAAATCCTTTAAAAATAAGCATATTTCACCTTTCCTGTGTTGAGGGCAAGTGTAAGAGCCGATGGAATCGTGGCTGGCTGCACATTTTCAATCAAACAAATATCCAAATGATAAACACCGAGGAAGGAATCCCTCAGTAACTCTTCTGAAGAAGTCACCGCTGAACACCTGACCCCGACATTTCATTGCTTATGGGAACACCCAGCCAGGCACAAAATTTCATGCAGCCCAAAGATTCCTCCAGCTAAACCCCGATTATTTTTGTTTTCCTTCAGTGCCAATGGCTGGATCTCCATCCCACCCCTCTGGGTTGAGACAGGCTGGGAGCGGGACAAGCAGCACCGGGAATGCGACGCTTCCCAAAGGTGCCAGATAAAGGTGGGGGGTGCTGGGTGGGAAGGACCACCTCTGCCCTCTCCTGGGGCAGCACAGCCCGGCGGGGCCTCTCCAAGGGTTTCAACACGCCCTGGAGAGTTAAAGCTCCCCTCGGGATGGTTTGAGGAGTAGAGGAGGTGTGGGAAGGAGATGGTGCAGCTCCAGACCCGGGCACTGAACCTCACTGGGGCTTGGGACTTGTTGCCTTTATCAGGGGAGTTCCAAGAAGGGAATTTGGGGCAGTTGGGAAGCCCCTCTAAAGCAGCACATGCATCCCTTTGGATCATCCTTCCCTTGGGCTCATCCCTCCCTCTGGCTCATCCTCATCTCGCTCTCGCTTGTGGTCCAGGCTCCCTCCTTTTATTTTTCTGGCTGCATCTAATTTGTGGCCATCCAGTAACCGCTGCTCGAGGCCTGCTAGGCTCAGCCCCCTCGACAGAAGCTGTTCCCTGCGACCACAACCATCCCAGGAAAATCGGGATGGGGATGGAATATTTACCCTTTGATTGTTTAACAACATCTGAGAATTCGAGCAATTCCCGTAAGACCCCGAGGAATGCGGAGCCAGAGGAGGAAGAGCCGTGCCAGAACCGACTCCTTTTCATTTCTTTTGGGCTGTGGGAGGGGGAGCCAAGGAAAAGCTGGGATAACGAAGCCCACGGTGGTTTTAATTAGCTGCAAGCCTGGAATGTGGGGGCTGATTGTATTTGTTTAATGATGAATAAATATGGAATGGTGTGGGTGGCTGGGCGCAGGAGATGATCCAGGAGCCTCTAATGCACGGGGAATATAAGGAATGTCACTGCAGCGTGGTCACATCCCTGCTGGGCTCTTCCCAAGGGATATCCCTCTGTGAAAACTTGGGACTGGCTTCTTGGGCTTCCTCCCAGTGTGCCAGGCAAGGAGATTTCTTAGAAGGCAGCACTGGCTGTGGCTGTGCTTGCAGTGAGGGGATCACACCCAGAGCAGGATCAGGTGCTCTGCCTGGAGAGATGCTGCACAAAGCTTTGGGACAGGAGCAGGGATGGGATAAACTAGGCACAAGCAGCCTTCAGGGAAAGAAACTGGTCTTGGGAAAACACTCCTTCCATATCTCAGCCACTCCCTGCTGGTCAGTCCAAGGCTCTTAGCTCAAAGGACCATAAATTGTGGATTTTTGGTAGTGTTTTGATCCCAAATTGGCGTGAGCAGGAAGGGCCCTGCCCATCTCCCGCTGTTGCTACAGAGTAGGGCAAAGCCCAAGGGGCAAAGGATGGGAACATTTGGGGTCAGTCCAGATCTACTTCCAGCTATCTGATCCCACAGGAATAATCAACCCTCTGACCTGTCCCAGGGGACCATTCCCTGCCTCCCGTGTGGAGCACAGATTGGCTGTGTCCCTTGCCCCCCAACCACCCCGGAGGGTGGACTATGGCTCGGTTTAAGGACGTGTGAGAGCTGGAGTTGTGCCCTGGGGTCTTTCTGGGGTCAGTTGGAGGTGGTGGAAGCTTGGAGGTGGTGAGATTGTACTGCAGTTAATGCGTGGTTGGCCAGCAGGGGAATCCATCCAGGGTGGAATCCTGCACCTGGAGATTCAGCAGGAGGAGCAGCAGGAGCCTTGCTGGTCACACTGCCCTCTCTGCCCCACTGCTCTGGCCTTGAAACTTCCCAAACCCCTTGGACCCTTCCGTGGGGAGCCAGGGTTTGCAGGGCTCCACTGGGAGCCACCTCCAAAGCATTCCCTGGCACAGCTCTGATGCAAAGAGCTGCGATGGAGAGGCAGGAAAAGACACCGGGAAACGTGGTGTGTGGGAATGCAAGTGCAGAAGCACTTTGAACTGGAATAAAATTTGCTGGAATATGTCCAGGCAAGGGAACAGAGCTGGGGAAGGGGCTGGAGCCCCAGGAGGGGCTGAGGGAGCTGGGAAAGGGGCTCAGCCTGGAGAAAAGGAGGCTCAGGGAGGCCCTTCTGGCTCTCCCTGACAGGAGCTGTAGCGAGGTAGGGATCAGTCTCTTCTCCCAGGGAACAAACTGGGAGGAAACAGCCTCAAGCAGTGCCAGGGGAGGTTCAGGTTGGATATCAGGGAGAATTTCCTCACCAAAAGGATTGTCAAGCACTGGAACAGGCTGCTCATGGCAGGGTTGGTGTCACCAGCCCTGGAATAGTTCGGAAGAGGTGTGGGTGCAGCACTGTGGGACACGGCGAGCAGCTGCACACAATGATCTTGGGGGCCTTTTCCAGTCCTGATGGCTTTTTGATGGCTTCTGTGTTTCACTCACAAATGCACCCCAGGCTCAGGGCAGGTTTCTAAAGCTCAGTTTCTGGTGCATCTTTGCATAGTGCCTCCTTCAGGTACTCTCAGCATCAGAGCTGTGCCTCCCAGTGGAGCCCTGCAAACCCTGGCTCCCCACGGAAGGGTCCAAGGGGTTTGGGAAGTTTCAAGGCCAGAGCAGTGGGGCAGAGAGGGCAGTGTGACCAGCAAGGCTCCTGCTGCTCCTCCTGCTGAATCTCCAGGTGCAGGATTCCACCCTGGATGGATTCCCCTGCTGGCCAACCACGCATTAACTGCAGTACAATCTCACAGAAAGCTCCCACCACCTCCAACTGACCCCAGAAACACCCCAGGGCGTGTTTTTTTACCCTCCCCAGGACATGGTGAAGGTTTGCATAAAGTAGACCTCAAATCTTCACCTCCCTCTTTATATTTTAGTTTCTTTTATCCACAACCCGTCAGCGCATCCACGTGGAGGAACTGCAGCTCCTGTGACCAGGAACGGTCCACACTCCCTTCCAGGGCTTGCTGCTGTCACCAGCACGTGGGATGGGAGCCTGGAGCACCAGACAGGCCCTGATAGCTGCAAATCCTCATGGTGTCTCAGCCTCGCTGACACAACCCCACGGATCTCCCCCGGCATCGCGGAGCTCGGAGCAGCCCAAGGTCCCATCTTGCTGGAAGATTCACCAACTGTGGCTGCACCTCCAGCTTCACTTCCCTGTCTGCTCCGGGCTGCTCCGAACCCACAGCCTGCTCCTTTATTATCCTTTTCCTTTCTGGCACAGCAGCCAGGACAAGCCAGAGTGGCGTCCACCGCGGGGCTCTCTGGAAGCCCCAGCATCTGGAGCCGAGTTTGTGGCGTCCTTCAAACGCACAGCCAGGCAGCTGCCGAGCACATGTGGGAGGGACGGCGCTGCCTCTCCTTCCAGGGATGCTCTGATGGAGCCTCTCGCCCTCGGCAGCTCCTCCTGGCTGGGGCAGCTTCCTGGAGCCTCGGGGAGCTGCGAGCTCGGGGCTCGGAGAGGAGGCAGCTCCCGGGCCAAGGGTGAAGCTCAGGGGAGAATTTTATTCTCTTTAAAAGTCGCTGCAAGATGGGGGTGTTTGGACTGGCCGGTTTTGCTCCAAAGAGTTCAAGCATCGGAGCACAGAATCCCAGAGTCAAAGCATGGTTTGGAAGGGGCATCAAAGCCCACCCAGTGCCACCCCTGCCATGGGTAGGGATACCTCCCACTGTCCCAGGCTGCTCCCAGCCCCAGTGTCCAGCCTGGCCTTGGGCACTGCCAGGGATCCAGGGGCAGCCCCAGCTGCTCTGGGCACCCTGGGCCAGGGCCTGCCCACCCTGCCAGGGAACAATTCCTGCCCAATATCCCATCCAGCCCTGCCCTCTGGCACTGGGAAGCCATTCCCCCTTGTCCAGGACTATATTCCCTTATAAAAAGTCCCTCTCCATCTCTCTTCTAGGCCTCCTTCAGGTACTGAAAGGCTGGAAAAATGCTTCAAACACCCTGAAAACTTCAGGACTGAACTTTCCTAGCAGAGGTTCTGCTCTCAGCCTCCCAGGAAATAATTCAGCATTAATTTTGAACATTTTGCTGCCAGCTGGGGGACCTGGACTAGTGAACCTCCATTTGCTGGGTGGGCACGATAATTTTATTTCTTCACCCCCTGCATGTTCTCCTACCAGTTTGGGACATTTTTTGGGCACATGAACAATTTGGTCCTAAAGAAAAAATTAAGATCTTTCCAGAGATGGAATTCTGATGCAGCATAAAAATTATCTCTTCCTGTCATTACGGATTTAGGGCAGGAGGCCACTCCTGTCCCCCAGAAGAGCATCCAGAGGTGTGTAGCATCCTCCATCCCCTCCCTCCCACGAGGCATAAATTAAATTCTGCCTCTGGGAGAAGCTCTGGAGTGGGGAATTCTGGTGGAAAGGTGAGGTGTGCTCCGGAGGGAGGTTTGGATCTGGCGAGGTTTGAGCTTCGCGTTTTTAAGTGGGGCTGGGACCACATCCATGTGCATTTCTCCCTTTCCTTGGTCATTTTGCCCTGCCTCCTGCTTCCCCTCTTCCCCAGCCCTGGAAGGACAGAACCCGGTGTGAGAAGTGGGGCAGGAGGCAAACAGCTGCCCCACGGACAGACATTCCCAGTTTTCCTCCCACGTGTGCGGTCATTGCCCAGAATTCACATCCAGC
This sequence comes from Rhipidura dahli, assembly GCA_013399225.1. Taxonomy (NCBI): domain Eukaryota; kingdom Metazoa; phylum Chordata; class Aves; order Passeriformes; family Rhipiduridae; genus Rhipidura; species Rhipidura dahli. The sequence continues at coordinate 320,885 of VXAC01005944.1, forward strand.
TCCCAGCCCCGCACAGGGGCAGGATGGCCCAGCTTTGGGGTGGGGCAGAAAACATTCCAAACGTTGCCTCTGGCTCTGCATCCTGCCAAGGGAGAGGTGGGACGAATCCGTGCTTTCCCTGGAGGCAAAGCCGTGCTTTCCCTGGGGAAAAAGCCGTGTTTTCCCCGGGGGCAGCGGGGGAACTTCGCAGCGCTCAGCTAAGCCTGCGCGGCAGCCGCTGCAGGATGTGGGGTTTGCTCTGCCAAGAAAAATGGAATAATAAATAGGAGGGAGGGAAAGCCTGCAGCCTGCTCTCACTTTCACTGATTTAATTCCAACGGCGCTAATTTTGGGAACGCCAGCCCTGCCTCGCACGAGTTCCTCCCTGGCTCCCAATCCCTCACCGACGGACAGACGGCGCTGCGCCCTCCTGCCTTTCCATCTTTCAGGGACTGGGGGGAAACAGCACCCCCCCACTCCCAAACTTTTAGCACCCCAAGCCAGGGCAGTTTGGGAGAAGTGCTAGGATGGATGTAAACAGGGAATTCCACCCTTCCAGCTGCACGTGGGGTTATAATTACCCGGGAATGCAGCTCGGCTGCTGGTGCATCAGATGCGCCACGCTGTCGCCAAATTTGCAGATGTTCAGCCTTACTTTTATTAAGCATGACAATGCCCAGCAGGATCTATTTTCCCTGATTATCCTCAAATGGAGAGGAATATTAAAAGGCAGGATAATTAAAAATAGATGCCTAAACAAAAGGATGTGTCTACAATTCTTTTTCGTAGCGCTTTGAAATAGTTCGAATTTCTCGGCTGGCTCGTGTGCACAGGGAAGCCAAAGGATGTCTTAAATTCAGACATATGTCTTCATTCTGTTTAATGTGCCAGAACAAAAACAGAGCTCGAGACCACCATGAATTGATTTGGAAGCGACGGCTCCTCGTCCCGCTCCGCCAGACTCCGGGGCAGCTTTTGCAGCGAGGATATAAAAGCTTCCTACAAGATAAGGAGGGGGAGAAAAACCAGGGAGATGGAGCCTATCTGCTGAATTTGATGTCGTGGATGTCGCATGGGGAGTGTCTCCAGAAATAAGCTCTGTATGATTTTTTTTAAAGCCCAAAAGCAGGGGTGTTTTCCAGAAAGGCTTTGCACGAGGAATTTCCTCAAACCCCTCTGCCATTTAGGGCAGGCTCTGAAATAACCACCCAGCCTTGGGTTTCTTTGGAGGGTGAGGATTCAAGGAGAGCAAACAAGTGGATTTGGAGGGGGTCCAGCTGGTCAGATGGCAAAATAAGGGCCCTGGCACAGGGTGCCCAGAGCAGCTGGGGCTGCCCCTGGATCCCTGGCAGTGCCCAAGACCAGGCTGGACATTGGGGCTGGGAGAAGCCTGGGATGGTGGAAAGTGTCCCTGGATGGGATTTAAGGTCCCTTGCAACCCAAACCATGCCATGGTTCCATGATTCTAACAAAGCACAGTTAAGAGCTGGAAAATTCAGGAATTAGTCATGGGAAAAGGGCAACTCAGGCCAGGAAAGGGATCTTATGCACAAAAAAAAGGCACAGGTTAAACTTTGCAAATGTACACAGCTTTAGGATGAGGTAAAGAGAGGCACAGGGTGAGGGGGCCACGAGTGACCAGTGTAGGGTGGGAATGGTGCCTTCAGACCCGGAGACGTGGCAGGGATAGCTGGGAAGATGAGGAATGAGGCTCCAGAGGGTGGGATTTGGGATAGCTGTGGCTCAGTGGGTGGTGCTGGATGCTGCCTGTGGAGGGAGAGGCAAAGCTCTGACTGGTGTGAATCCACATCCACCCCAATGGCCACCCCCATCCAAAGCCAAAGCCAAGAATTCAACCTCTTCTCCATCCCTACACATTCCCCAGTGTCTGGATACCAAGCCACGACTTCTAATGGGATATTTTGGGGCAAGGAGGGAAAAAAAGTTGAGAGAGGCAAGGGGGCAAAACCCCAAATCCCGAAGCCATCCATCCAGCACAGCCTGGCAGGGACTGGATGTGCCTGGCAGCATCCCAAAGGCCAGGCTGGAATGAACCAAACTCAGCCATCATTTCCTGGGCTCTAGGATAAGATGGTTTCCTGGGAAGAGATGGGAACTGTGATTTTTACCCCCAGATGCAGCCTTGCAAAACCAGACCAAGAGTTTCAAATCCTTGCCCAAGTTTCTTTTTTCATCCGAATTTGTGTGGGCGAGCTGACGTGTCCCGTGGTGCCTCCACCCCAGGGAAGCCGTGGGGTGTAGCACCAGCTGCAAAGAGCATTCCAAAAGTTAAAACCAGCTCAAAAATGTGTCCTGGTGCCTAAAGCTGAACCCCAAACGCTGATCTGAAAAATCCTGACCCTCCTGTGTTACTTCAGGACATCCAAATCCTCCAGGCACCTTGGCTGGGGTCTGAAACCCCCCAGACACCGGGACTTTGGATCTGTATTGCATCCAGAAATGGGTGGCAAACACTCCAGGAACTCCCAGGGCAGGGACTGGGATAATCCTGTCCCTCAAAACTATCCCAAACCCGCCACATTTAGCCAAGCACTCAACTTGCTTTCCACTCTTACCTGCAAAGTAGGTTTTACGCCGTAGGTTTTAGGCAGGGCAGATCCCCACGGAGACAAAACTTGGGCACGTGGCTGCAGGGGTAGCAGGGCAGCCTCAAATCCTGGTTTTTCCTCTGGAAGTGCCCAGTGCTGTCCCCCCTGGAGGACACCAGCACCCGTGGGCAGCGTTTTGTGGCTGTGATTCCATCTGGAAGAGAGCAGCAGCTCCCGTATCAGTGGGGTTGTGTTAACCTCACTCTGTGGTTGCCAGTGTTTTCAAGAATCCTACAAAACATCCCAGCAGCAACGGGATGGAAAAGCAGTTTAATGACTTCCCGCTGGCTGGGAATGTCCAGACTCCTGCAGCCTCCCGGGGCTGGGGATGCCCAGAAATGGATTTGCAAATGCCATCCACTGTTTGTTTTGTCTCTTCTCCCCACACAGAAATAACCACTGCTCACCCTGGCAGATGCTTTGGGACAGTTGGAGGATCCCGTAAAAGCAGGAAGGGAGGCTTGGGAAGCAGGGAAATGGCCAGGAGAGGGGCAGGATGGCCCCCCTGAGCTCCCACAGCACTGAGTGGAATTATTCCTGCTTCTCCCATGGCAGAGCTCTGTGGGATGCTGAGAGCTTCCCTGCCCCCCAGGAACAGAGGAGGTGAGGAGGACAAAAAATGGGATATTCCAGGGGGAAACCTGGATGAAGGAGCCAGATTTCCTCTCCACAGATCTCATTAAAACACAACTCTGTCTTCCCAACGCTGCTCTTGCTCCGAGCAGTTTCCAGGGATCATAATGGGCTTCTCCAAAATGCTCCTCTTCTGGATGGGGGTGCTGGGGTTTGGGAATCATCCCTGCTCGGGGCCCATCTGGGCAGCAGCCTCTGGCTCACCAGGGGTACCTTTGGAGGCCTTTCCAATAAATCCCCACCTTTATTCCCTTTACCCCTGTCTGGTCCCTGTTTCTAGGAGGCCTCTCAAGGCATCACTTGTGCTTCTTGCAACCAAGGCATCAATGAATTGGGTAAGATGTGACTGTCCCAAAGTGTCAGGGATGGGGGTCACCCTCCTGCCCCCCACCTTCACCCCCCAGGGCCCAGCTGTCCCCTCAGACCAGTCCTGTTTGGCACAAAGACACACCCGTGGGTTTCCTGGTGGTTTTTCAGTCGCTCTGTTTGTACACACTCGATAAATGAGATCAAGGAGACAAAATAAACCCCCAACCCAAACCAAATACAGCCCTTGGAGCTTTGTTTTCTCCCACACTCGTTAAGTGCTAGCCCAACATCTGGATGCTCTCTAAATGTGTTATTTAAGGAGAGAGCCTTCCCCAGAAGTGATTCTTTGCCGCGTCTGCGTCCCTGTGGCAGAGGGGCTCGGTGGCAGCTCCTCGCATTGAAGTGACTCTTTTGTAGTCTGGGTGTCTGTGCCACTGCCAGGGCCAGCAATTACCACATTAAAAATCCTCATTAAGGAGCTCTGCCTTGCAACATCCACCGGGGAGCTCGCTGGGAGCCTGATTTAAAGGCAGGAGTGCCTTGCTCAGACAGGGAGGGAGCCTGGGGGATCCCCAGTGCTGTTGTTCCTCTCCCCTTCCCTTCAGTGGCCAGGATGGATTTGCTCCCTGAGGAGGGAGGGGTGTCTGAGGCATCTTTGGCTCTGCTGCTGGCACAGCTGGGGTGACAGGCAGTGAAATGCTGGGGCTGCTCCAGGAGTGGCCAGCACGCTGCAGGGCTGGGTTCTGGCCCCTTGGCATCTTTTTGGGGACCACCACATCTCACCACCATCACAGCTCCGCTGTGGGATGAGGGGATGCAGGGCACGGCCCTGCAGGAGGGATGTGAGTTTATGCCCAACAAAGAGGGCTGGAAAAAGCCTGGAGTGGCTCTGGTTGGTGCCTGGGACCTGCCAGACCCATCCTGTGTAAATGTCCATTCCTGTGGGAGCCATGAACACTCCTGAAGGATCTCCAAGCTGAAGGCTGAGTGATGGGACTCATGGAGACATTTGTAAGGAGTCAATCCCAGAATCCCAGGATGGCCTGGCGTGAACAGGACCTTTAAAGTTCATCCCATCCCACCCCTGCCATGGCAGGGACACCTCCCACTGTCCCAGGCTGCTCCAAACCCCAGTGTCCAGCCTGGCCTTGGACACTGCCAGGGATCCAGGGGCAGCCACAGCTGCTCTGGGCATCCACCTCAAACCCATCTCCAGAAAGATCCAGAAGAATGGGCTGCAAGTGCTCCCCCATTTCCAGGAAAAAGCAGGAAACCCCATGCCAGGGTGGGGAAAACACCTGTAAGAAGGTGGCACCCCAGGACCCTGAACACCTGGATCCAGGGATGGGTGATCTCCTTTCCTCTCCTAGCTGGCATCTGGATTTTTCCCTTCCCTCTTTTCTTTTACTCTTTTATCTTAATTATTATTAGAGAACACAGGGAAAATTCACACCAGTTTCCGTGTCAGTCAGCAAAACTTTGGGACTTCTCTTTCTGCACCCTCTTGGCTCTTGTTGTGCTTTTCCAACCACGAGCATCTACAAATCTTCCCTGTGGGAGTGGGACCCCACAGCCATTAGGTGAGTTGCAGGCTGACAGCTTCCCTTCCATGTCCTGTTCTCTTTCATCACCTTTTGGAGGAGGGAGGAGCAAATCTGGGAAGTGGAAATTTGGGGGAATTTGGGGCTCCTGAGAGAGTTCATGAGAGAGGAAGCAACAGTGATTTGCGAGGCAAGAATCCTCCTGGGTGTCCTGTAAAGCACACCACGAAGCAAAAGGAAACAGTGAGGAAACATCCCACTTCTTCTGGAATGCTGGACCAACCTTGTTCTTCAAGGAACACCAGGACAGACTGCTGGGAAAACAGGGAATGAGTTACGTGGATGGAACCCAACCTGCTCCCATCACTGGGAACGCAGCTCTGGCTTGGATTTTGCAAGGAACTGGAAATATGTGGTTCTATTTTCTAATAGGGGGTTCCCAACTAATTAAAGCCACGTCAGCTTCGTTATGCTGGAGCTGGGTGGCAGAGGAAAATCTGGATGGAAACACTGCTGAGGGTTTGCAGGAGATGCTGCTGTCCCTGCTCAGTGATGCTTTGTTGAAAACGCTCCAGGGGAAAGGAAGCAAAGAAATGACCAGGCTGCAAAATCATGGAAGAGTTTGAAAGGATTTGTTTATTGAGGAAAAAGTTGGAAAGAAGAGTTGAAAGCAACAAGCTTTTCAAGAAAAGGCACCACTTGTACAAGAAGCACAATTTGCCCTGGAAATAACAATTATGATAAGAAGTAACTCCTCCTTAATTAATCCTAGGCCATGGGAAGAAGTTGTACAGCATCACGACCTCATGCTTTTAATTATCTCCTGCCTACACCGTCTCCAGGCTCTGGCGAGAAATTAGGAAAGGCAGGAATTCTGTGTGATTGGATTTTATTTTGCTTGTTTGTTTTTTATTCCGCCCCCCCAACACATGGGAAAGAACAGAATCCTGCAACACCACCCTCGTGTACTAGAAAGAGGTCTGGATGCAACCAGATGTGCTGCAGGAAGGGATTTCTGTCCTCCTTCTTCTCCCTTGGGATTGAGAATTGGGAGTGTTCAGTCTGGAGAAGGGAAGTTTTGGGATGATCTCATTGTGGCCTTTCAGGGCCTGAAGGAGCTACAAGAAAGATGGAGAGAGACTTTCCAAGTGCTGGAGGAAAAGGACACAGGGAATGGCTTCCCAGTGGCAGAGGGCAGGGCTGGATGGGATATTGGGCAGGAATTGTTCCCTGGGAGGGTGGGCAGGCCCTGGCACAGGGTGCCCAGAGCAGCTGGGGCTGCCCCTGGATCCCTGGCAGTGCCCAAGGCCAGGCTGGACATTGGGGCTGGGAGCAGCCTGGGACAGTGGGAGGTGTCCCTGCCATGGCAGGGGTGGCACTGGGTGGGCTTTAGGGTCAAACCCAAACCATTCCATGACTCCCTGATAATCCTGGCTGCCAAGTATCCCCCTGCCACTCCCCACTACCAGCAGCTCTTGGCTCATCTGCAGAGCCAGCACTGAAATCCCAGGGAATGCGAGCTCAGCTGGGGTGTTGGTGAGGTTCGGGTGAGAGCACGGCTGCCGAAGCAGGAATTTAATCAATTAAATTAACTGAAATTAAATGAAATTAAATTAATCAGGGAGCCGTGGTGATGCCCCATCTCCCCGCGGCCCCCCACCCTGTGGCTGCTCCCCACCGGGATCCTGAGGAGCAGTATTTCTTCTCTTCCCAGCGGCCGCTCCAAGGGCTGCTCCTGGTTATCCCCTGAAGGAAGGGGACAGGTTCCCGGAGCAGCTCGGGCTGCTGTCCCCGCTCAGCTGGGCAGGACAGATGGGCTGGGAGAGCGAAGGGAGCTGCGGGGTGATTATTTTCTGCTCCCATCCCCGGGCTGGGCTTTGGCGGGCGGCAGGCGAGGGATGGGAGCCGCTCCCTGGAGAGGATCCGCGTCCCCAGGGATCCGGGATGATGAATGGCTTGCAGAGATGCCTGGGAAAGCAGCGGCGCCTCGGGAAAGCTGTGAATCATCCCCCCCGTCTCACTCCGCTTCCACTGGAGCAGCCTCCCCTCTGGAAAAACGCGGCAGCTCCTTTGATTGCAGGAGCTGCGAGGAAATGGGTCAGGGCTGGCAGCTCCCGGTGGGAATGTGTCCCCCAGCCCGCCGGGAAGGATGCTCCTGCCAGTGGGGCAGGGTGGCACCACCTCCACTCTCAAATTCATTTCTCAAATGAAAAATTCATTTTTTCAGCCAAAAAATGTCTGGATCCTCGGTCCGGCTCTGCTGCCTCCCAGATTCTGAATCGCTGGTCTTTTTCCGAACAGGAAAAAAAAAAAGTCAGTCTGGAAAGGGCTTGGAGCAGCCTGGGATGGTGGAAGGCGTCCCTGCCCATGGCAGGGGTGGCACAGGGTGGGCTTTGAGGTCCCTTCCCACCCAAACCATTCTGGGATTCTGGGATTCTGTCGCATTTACCTCGCTTATTGGCTGGTGCTGACTACAGCTGATGCCACTGCTGTGACCAGGGACAGGTTTTAGAGTCAGTCCAGTCATCTCCAGGGCTTGTGGTGGAGAAATCCCTGAAGGAAAAACCCCTAAGGGTAACTGAGCCAGCCCTGACTGTACCAGGGGAATCTGATGTGCTTTGAATCTTCAGTGGAATCCCAGAATGGGTTGGGTTGGAAGGGACCTTAAAGCCCATCCAGTGCCATGGGAAGGGACACTTTCCACTAATCCCAGGCTGCTCCAAGTCCCATCCAGCCTGGTCTTGGATACTTCCAGCTATCCAGAGGCAGCCTCTATCAGCAGAAGCACTAAGTGAAAAAATACCCCTAATGGCTTAAAAGTATTTATTTTATCCAAATTTCTTTGTAAGATGCAAATTTCAGGTCCCTGAGCTCCATTTAATTCAATTGGAATGTCTGGGGGACCAAACAGGATCGTGGATGCACCCCGTGGCTACCTGGCTACTGAAACCAAAGCACAGATGGCTTGGAATTTCACTTCAGTTCTGACAAACAAGAGGGAGGGAATGTAAGGAATAAACCCAGAGAGAGGACAGAGTGAAAAACATGCCCTTGGGGAGGTGTAGGGGGAGCTATATATACAGAGGTCAACAAATAAAACTCCTGTTTGGGCTCTGCCAGAGGTGTCCTGAGCTCCTCGGGGCAGCAAAACATGTTTGTTTTGTGTGACCCCTTGGACAAACACAATATGATCTGAAAGGGTGGTGAAATGCACTTTTCTGCCCTAAATTAGCAGGCAAACTCTGTGAACCCAAACCAGGCTTTGCCAAAGTCCCAAAACCTCAAACACCTCGGAGTTGAGCTGCAGGACCACTGGAGGGGCTCTTGGATGGTGCAGCCTCAGCCCAGGGCCTGGGAGAGCCTTAGAAAGGTGAATTTTTATGGAATACATCAGAGAGAGAGAGAGAATCGGTGGAAATTTTTGGTGTTCTCCACTAACTATGAAGTTCCAAAGAGCCCAGCAGAGCACTGGGCTGGTGACAGAGTTTTGGCTGAGCTTGCTGGCTCTGAAAGTGTGAAAATCCTCGAAGCCCCTCAGGAACAGAGTTTAGGTTTAGACCTACGAGCATCCAGCTCAGGCTTAAGCAAACCCCAGGCTCAGCAGGATGCCTGTAAAACCCAAGCTCTGAACAAACTGACAGAAAACTCTGGGAAGCTGTGACAGCTCGAACTATCTCTTCTATCTTTCTTCTCTGTCCCAAAGAAGGGAGCCTTGCCATGCATCCCCAGCCTTGCCATGCATCCCCAGCCTTGCCAACCATCCCCAGCCTTGCCATCCATCCCCCAGCCTTGCCATGCATCCCCAGCCATCCCCAGCCTTGCCATCCATCCCCCAGCCTTGCCATCCATCCCCAGCCTTGCCATCCATCCCCCAGCCTTGCCATGCATCCCCCAGCCTTGCCATGCATCCCCCAGCCTGGATTCCCACAGGCTGCTCTCCCCTTCATTCCTGTTGTTGCCGAGGGATTTTTGTGGGAGCTGAATCAAAGCCTCGCTGCTTCTAACACGCTTCAGAAAAGCAGCGAGGAACAAAACCAGCCCTGCCCGAGTGGATTTCTCCTACTCTCTTCATGTTTGCCCCAGCCTCAGATTATTAATTGCTGTGACTGGGATGTGCTTTGATTTATTTAAATCAAAGCCGGCTTCTTTGGCTCTTGGTTTAACTTTAAATAGACATCGGTACAAGACTTAGTGATATAAAGGGCATCTGGTTTTGATAAATGGCATCCGGAGATGCAGGGGGCTACAGAACACAGAAATTCCCCAAATCTCTGCAGGTTACTGTGCATCCTAACACGCTTTTCCATTCTGCTCCCAACACCCAGAGCAAAAGGGAAAAATCCAGGAAAATGCCCATGTGAGCTCCTGGCCATTGTCAGGAAGTCCCTGGTAAAGGTTTATTAAAGCTGGGAGGTTGAGTCTCACACCTATGAAGCAGCCAGGTACTGCTCTGACCCTGAACAAATCATTAAGTAATTAAGTAATTGTGGCTCTTCTGTGTCTGCTCCTGTTAAATGCAAACCCCAAAGCCACAAAACTGAGCTTTCTTTCAGCCTCCAGTGGTACTGGGGGAGGCTCAGGTTGGACACCGTGAGGAATTTCCCCACTGAAGGACTGGGGGTGAACTGGGACAGGCACTGGGAGGCAGGAGGAGCTGGGACAGGGTGCAGGAGCAGGGCTGAGGTTTTGGTGCTGCCTTAATCCGCTCATTTCCTTTCGCTGGGGATACTGGAGGGGAAATTGGGTTAAATGTGGTCTCCTGGCCGTAATTCCAAAAATACAGAATCATCAAGGTTGGGAAAGGCCTCCAAGGTGATTGAGTTCAACCATTCACCCAGCACTGCTGGGTCCACCACCAACCCACGTCCACAAGCACCCCATTTCCCCATTTTCCTACCATGTCCAGAGATGGGGATTCCACAGGGATGGCAATTCCACCACCGGGTTTGGTTCCACCCTTAAAAGTGTTTCTTATCTTTGCATGTTGCAAAACACCAACCAGACCCCATAAAACCTTGACAAAACAAAGACAAAAAAATTATACTTGATGCACCCCATGTTCCTCTCAGCTCCATTTCTCGCATCTTATCAAGCCACAAGCTCCCCAGGGAATGGTCACAGCTCCGAGGCTGCTAGAGCTCCAGGAGTGTTTGGACAGCGCTCCCAGGGATGCCCAGGGTGGGTCTGTTGGGGTATTTGGGCAGGGCCAGGCATTGAAATTGAAGAACCTTGGGGGTCCCCTTCAGCTCAGGATAATCCATGATTCCGAGCAACTGGCTCAGAGGAAAATCATCCAACAGCCCAGTGAATGTTTCTGTGAGCTGGGCTTGAGACACTTGAGAAGGTGGTGGTAGAAAAGCAGAATGTGACACCATGATCATGGAATCCCAGGATCCCTG
>VXAC01005945.1:0-37677 GCA_013399225.1 Rhipidura dahli
TTCCCGCACCTTCCCACACTTTCCCGCATTTTCCTTTCCCGCACCTTCCCTTTGCTTTCCCTTCCCTTTCCTTTCCCTTCCCTTCCCTTTCCTTTCCTTTCCTGTCCCTTGTCTGTTTAAGAAATGAGTTTTTGAATTAATTGGAAATGTTCATTCATGTTATTATTTTTCAATTACTTGTTCTGTATTTTGTGTGAATGTGTGTTTTGGTATTCTTGCAAATACCTTTTTTCCCAAAAATCAGAGTTGTTCTGGGTGTATCTAGTTTCAGAGCACCGTAAGAGTTGTGTCATAAAGTACTATTGCAGAAATAAAATTGACTGCTCTAGTTTAATTTTTCTCCGCAGGTAGATTTTCCAGACCTTGGACCTCTCTTGCAGTCACATTTATGAATCAATTTAATATTTGAATATGTTTTAGGGTGTGTGAATATCATGCTGCTATTTGAATTATTTCTTCATAGTCTTACACAAACATAAAGACCAGAGGGCATACCGTTATAAGAAGAAACTATATTATAAATTCTTTAGTTATCAAAATAAAGTTTATGCTGTTTTCCCTTATGACATGACTTTTTAAGTCTCGTGTGTGCTATGAATCCAGCTGAGAAATTGAAGGGATAGTTTTTTTGACATCTCAAAAATTTAAAGCTTTGCTGGCCATTTAAAAATTTCCAACATTTTGCTGTGTTTTAGTATGAAAATTCAATAGAAATATGTAGAACCTTGGAAAGCGAATGTTTTGGTTCAGCAGCTGTTCTCTGCACCCAGGATTGAAACTCCCCAGGTGTTTCAGGGGGAGGGGGGCCTGCCAAAGGATGGGGGGCCTGCCAAAGGATGAAGCCAGCTCTGCCTTTTCCTCATGGCCCTGCTGACTCTCTGTGGCCAGGATCCAGGAGCTGCACCTCAGCTCTGGGCTCAGCAGCAGCCTGTGCCCAGCTCTGGCCCTGGCCCCAACCCTGGTCCAACCAACCCCTTCTTGGTCCTGGGCTCACTGAGGGGCTGTGGCTACCCTGGGCTCTGCCACAGGAACTTTAATAGTAGCCCAACACTGCCCAAGTGGTGGTTTGAAAATGACAAAGCGGGGTACTGTTGAAGGAAAATGAGGTCCAGTGGGCCCGTATTTCTTTGGCATAAGGCAAAGTCTGAGATAACAAGGGATCAAGGTGGGCAGGGGAAGAATGAAAAAATAATAGAGAAAATGGGAGACAGGCAGGGACAGTGGCAAGTAAAAAAGCTGTTGGGAGTTTGGTTGATCACCTCTGTTCATCTCATCAGGTTAAACTCAATTTACTAAATCACAGCATCACAGAATGGTCTGGATTGGAAGGGGCCATAAAGATCATCTGGTTCCAACTCCTCTGCCATGGGCAGGGACACCTTCCACCAGACCAGGTTGCTCAGAACTCCATCCAACCTGGCCTTGAACATTTCCAGGGATGGGGCAGCCACAACTTCTCTGGGCAACCTGTGCCAGGGCCTCACCACCTTTACAGGAAAGAATTTCTTTCTAAGCTACACCTAATCTGAGTTTGAAGTCCTTCCTCTTTTTTCTGTCACTCCAGACCCTTGTAAATACTCTCTCTCCATCTTTCCTGTGGGCTCCTTTGAGATACTTGAAAGCCACAATTAAGTCACCCCAGACCCTGCTCTTTTCCAGGCTGAACAATCCCAATTCTTCCAGTCCTCCTACACAGCAGAGCTGCTCCATCCCTCTGCTCCCCTTGGTGGCCTCCTCTGGGCTGGCTCCAGCAGCTCCCTGTCCTTGCTGTGCTGGGAGCCCAGAGCTGGATGCAGCACTGCAGGTGGGGTCTCAGCAGAGCGGGGCAGAGGGGCAGAATCCCCTCCCTGCCCTGCTGCCCACGGGGCTTTGGCTGCAGCCCAGGATACATTTCAGAGTGATCTCGCTCTGTATTCAGGATATATGAGAGAGTTACATGTCTATCCATTAGCTTTGAAGTAGACTACCTGATGAGTAGGACAACTGCTCCTCGAAATAGTAGACTTCTTATCTGGTGACTGGATAAGGGTCCTGCAATTTGGACACAGGTTATTAGGTAGACATAAAAGCAGTGCCAATATTTAAGGGAATGTGTGGGATTTTGGGAATCCAGAGAGTGAAGATGTATGCACACAAACAGTGAATTTTCAGTCTGATCAGTTGGAAATGAGATACAGGGTTGAGAAATCTCTTTTTTTCCATATTTATATAAGTGATGTGTATCTTTATCTGGATGTCAGGAAAGGCTCAGTACTCTGTCTGTGTTGATCTGTGCAGCTGTCTGTGTCTGCCCTGGAAGGGTGTAGCTTGCAAATTTGAAAAAAGCATCTGCATTTCTTGCATTGGAATGGGAGGAGTCACCTGAACTCCTAACGCCACCAAATTTGGCTTTCTACAAGTATCATCATCCCTTCCTGCCGAGCCCCACTGAGTTTTTGCACTATCCTCTCCTCTTCCCAGACTGCATGCAGCAGAAGGAGAGACACAGACACCATGAGGCTGCACAACAGAGGAGAATAGAGAAATGTATCCTTGACTTAAACTATGGGGTTTTTCCTCAAGACCTGCATCAAGGCTGAAGGGGTTCCAGACTGAAGAATGCTACTTTAGCTGTCAAAAAAACCACATGTTCCTTACCTAGCTTGCCTTTAGAAACTTTCTTTTCAGTGTCTGAACTGAAACACTTAAAGTAATAGGCTCTAGATAAAGATCTGAAAACTTAATTGCTCTGAAGTATTATTTCCCAATTGAAAATCAGGGAAGTGAAGAATTACTTTGTTTCCCAGGTTTTTGTGAGATCATATTAAGGTTTATAGCTTCTGCTCTGAAATTAGTTTTCATATTTTGCTGGCTCTGCTGGACGTTATGTAATTATGTTAAGAGATCCTGTGGTTCTCATTATTCTTCCTCGCTTGCTCTTGGTGCATATGAATAAATTTCAGTCTTCCCTTGTGGCCTACCCTGTTTGCACTCAATACAGTCTTGGCAGGCCTATATTAGGGGGGACAGAAAGAGTCCTCTTCCAGTGAGGGCATGTAGAAGACAGCTGTATTCTACTGGAATTTTTCAAGGGATGATGAAAGGAGTGCTGGGCTCTGCTGTTACTTCGGCACAGCTGTGGGCAGGCATGGCATAAATATGACCTTGACTTTCTGTTGCTGGGATGCCAGAGTGGGTTTTGGCCAAGACAACATCAAAAAGCATTGTAAAACTTATGTGTTATAAAGGTTCTTGTCAGCACAAGGTGCTTCTCATGGTCTTGGTGACATCAGGATTACTAATCATGGTGTCTCCACTTGCACAGCTCAACACAAGATTTTTCTCTTCACTAAACACTTCACTGTACACTTAACAATTTGTTGTTGTGAACAGAAAGAAGGAAATACTATCTCGACTTTAAATCCTAATGCAACTAACCATGTAGAATGGAAGGTTTGTTCTTGTGTCTCAAAGTATGAAGAGGGATTGGATTTTTTTTTTTATTACTATTATTCTTTCTCATACACTAAAAGTCAAAGCCAAAAAAGGGCACCTTGAAATGGTTTAACTTTTTTCAGTGAACAGAAACAATTTCACCTGGCAGTAAATAGACTTATTCAGGGGTCATCTCTACCCAAATATTTTATGAGATTTTGTTTGGGGTTTTTTTGAATGACTGAAAAGCTAAGTGAGCAATGTGACGAACAGCAGAAAAATAGAAGCAAAAAAATATACAATTGAATGGAAGAAAAAAAGGAGACAAATGCCCTTTAAGAAACTTAAATGACCATGGCCTTACCTAGAAATCTACAGGTCAGTGGAATGACTTTGGGGATGTGTATATAAAAGATTGTGTCACTTATCTCTACCATGTTAAGATTACCTATAAAATAGATAGAAGATGAAATAAAGGAAAAAAAGATCTGTGATAAAAACTAATGCATTGGATCAGGAGAATGTTGTGCTGGATTGTATTACATATTAAATCTGACAATATTTTTATGGTATGAGAGTGTTACAGAATTAATTTTGGAATATTTTGTTGCTCTTAAATGGCTCAGTATGCAAATAACTATTGCTCTAAGTGGTTTAGCACAAGGCATACTTATGACATGTGTGATTATTCACATTTGTAATGATAACATCAAGGTTATAATCATGGTTATAGCGAAAGAAATAGCATTTTAAATAATATTTTCACTATGAAATCTTTATCTGGCTTGGAATGGGGTAGAGTTAATTTTCTTCACAGTGCCTTTCATGGGTCTGTGTTTTGGATTTGCTTGGAAAACACCGTTGTTGACAAAAGCATGTTTTAGCCATCAATGAGCAGTGTTTGGACATCATCAAGGCCTCCTCTGTTTTTCACACTGGGGCTACACAACAACTTGTGAGGGGACGTAGCCAGGACAGCTGACCCCAGCTGACCAAGGGATATCCCAGACCTCATGGCATCATGCTCAGCATATAGATCTGGGGAAAAGGCTGAAAGTAGGCGAACACTGGAAGTTACAACATTTGTCTTCCCAAGTGACTGTTAGGTGTGATGAAGTCTTGCTTTCCTTGACATGGCTGAACACCTGCCTTCCAAAAGGAAAGAGCAAATTATTTTCTTATTTTGCTCTGTTTATGTGGGCAGCTTTTGCTTTGCCTATTAAGCTGCCTTTATCTCAACCCACAAGGCTTTTATGCTTCCAATTCTCTCCCCTGCCCTGTGAGTGAGTGTCTACGTGGGGCTTAGCTGCCAACCAGGATTAAACCACAACAAATCAAATAGTAACAGGTTTACAGTAGCTTTATCTTATTTCTTTATGGATTTATTTATTTATTTATTTATAGGAGCTAGCCTTCTAAAATTCTGGCACTTTGGAAGAGAATTCATTTATAAGCACAAAGTTACCATTTGTATATCCAAATTGCATTACTTTTCACCTCTAGAAATTCACAGGCAACTGTCATGAATGAGTATTTTAAGTTTGCTTAAAGAATTTACTTCTAAATAATTAAAATTGAATATTCAGGTTTCTCTTTAGTTACTATTTTAACATATTTCTAATATGAAATTGAAGTTGCTGCTAAAGATAATGCAAGTAAAAATCGTTATCGATAAAGTATCAGGGTTAATTTTCTTATTGCAGAACCTTACTCTTCTTCCTCTACCAAAACTGTCTGTTCTTGTCAAGTTGTTTTGCAAACATTGTTCTTTTTGTGCTTTCCATAGGACTGGGGTTTTTAACTTTATTCTTAAAACCCCACTCAATAAACCAACAAAACCAAACACAAAATCAAGTGCATAGCAATCAAAATATAAACTCATAACTGCAATAGACTTTTATACTGTTGTTGGTCATTTTATTAAGTAATAAGGAGACTCAGAAATTAATTGCTGAAGTAATGAAGTTAATCAAGACCACACAAGAATGATTAAATAATTGTCAAATTTAGTTTATTTTTCAGCCCGATCAGAACTATGAAATTTTTTGATGAAAACATCTTCATAGCATTGCCAGGCTACTGCCAAAACCTAACGAGAGGGCTTATATCCAGTACAATTTCCTAATCAAGGAGGCTGATATAATTTGTTAAATATCTTTCTCTACTGTGATAGATTATCCAACCCAAATAAATTTCTGCTTTTTCCCATAATTTCCTTAACAGATAGATTTTCATGTCTGGGTGTCTTAGATTACAATGTATGTATTCTATCACCATCTGTTAAAACCAGGTGGGGCGGTTCTCTTTATTTCTTCCATGACACATCCCTGATAACTCTCTCCAGAGGGATATCTTTCTGTTCATGGGCTATCTAGCCTCACTGCATGACTCATAAAATTACATCATCCCATTGTGAGATGCTCTGCCNGGGAAAAGATAAAATAACAAGAAATATATTTCAGGCCCGTTTAGGATCAACACTAGAAAGTTAAATGCATATTTTTCAGTATGATATTTCAGGTTGTGGGAGCTGGAATTAGAAACCATCAATCGGAGATTCAGTATTTTAATACTTTGGCATGTATAGTATTTTTTTTTTTTTATTAAAGGAAACATTTGTTTTTCTATATGTTGACATAAATGTCAGTTTGATGAGGAGTTCTGTATTTAGTGGTTAAGCATATTGTTTCACAAAGCTGTCAAATAAATCTTTAGCTTATAAAAACAAATCATGAGGGAAGTGGTCAAGTTTAGACCCCAGGACAGGCAGGTTTCTCTCCCCAGATTGTTCTGGAGTCAGGATATCAAATAATGGAAACCTTTCCTTCCATTTCTCCATCAAAGCACCCTGATGATACTGCAAAAATTCAGGTGTTTCATAATTAAGGCCCTATTATTTTAAGATATTCAAGCAAGGGTACAGTTCACATGGGACATGGTCTTCAGGACAAGTTTGTCTCAAACTCACATCATGAACATCACAATTCTGTAATGATATCAGAGACTAATGTATTACAGATGTTTCAAGTTGCATTACTACAAGAAATATTAAAATGTTAAATGAATCTTTACCATTTCACTGGATCATGCTGTTCATGGCTATCTTGTTTATGTCCTTTCATTTTTCATCTATATTTTGTTTGTGCCGAAGCAGACACAGAAAAAAGCAGTTTTAGAGTTTTCCTCCAATTACCTCTTTTTGAAGAATATACCTTCCATCAAGAAGTAAAATATGTTCAAAGCGTTCAAGCAAAACTATGCAGGAAAGAAAATTAGTAGAAAACCTTCTTCTAGAAACATTTAATTCAAATGAGAGTCAAAGGTGTAAATTTAATATTACTCCAAAATCAGTCATGCTTAAAAACAAACATGAGTGTAACAGGAATTCACTACTGCTCAATTTCATTTGCACATCTAAAAATTTATAAGTGTTAATTAATTATTGCTTAGTTATGACTAAAAATGTTATCTATGCAATCAAAACAAAAATACAAAATGCTAATCATGATTAATGTGGAATTGAAATCTAATGAGCTTACAAAAGATAAAGTGATTAATTTAAACACAAGTGAATAAATTATTTTGTTAATTATTAATTTATTGTAAAATGCTTTGTATTTTGAAAAATGTCATAGCTTGAGAATTTTAATAGGTTCCTAATCTTCTGGGTATATATTATAATTTTAAAATGGAAAGGAAAACTCTTTTATTTTTGGAGAGGCCTTATTTTTTTTTGTTTCTCTAGAAATGAGACACTTTCTTCCCAAAAGATCTTTCCCTTGTAGCACCAAGAGAGTGTGTTTTCCTAAAGTATTAATTCCACAGTAATTTTAAGAAGGAAAAATTACAAAACAGTGAGTTTTCTGTGCATGTCTAATTACATATGTGTGCTGACCCAGTAACTGATAGGAATAAGTCTTTCAGTGCATCTGTTTTTCTATTCCACTGGCTCTCAAAGCCACCATTGCCAAAATCAGCATAGAACCATGGAATCAGAATGGTTTGGGTTGGAAGGAACATTAAAGGCCATCTAAGTGCACCCCTCTCTGCAATGAGCAGGGACATCTTCAGCTCCAAGCCCCATCAAACCTGACTGTGAACGTTTCCATCTACCACCTCTCCCAGTGACCCGTTCCAGTGTTTCACCATCCTCAGTGGAAAAAACCTCTCACATATACCTAACTGAAACCAGCCCTCTTTTAGTTTAAAACCATCTATCCCTTATTTTATTGCCACAGGCCATGCTAAAAGTTTTGTCCCCATCTTTATTGCAGCTCTCTTTTTGGAACATGTTTGAAATTTTCACAACTTTCCAAGCACCCTGTGTGACTGACTTAATACTTTTTTAATGTAGTTTTGGACATTGATTATGTAAGTGTAAAATGACACTTGTAAAATTCATGTGAAAAACAAGAACTATTGAAGATATTTTAATAGTTACTACAATATATTTTATAGTTGAGTCCTATTTTTATCAGATTCATGAATTTTCTGAACTTGTGTTAGGTGTTTTCAAAGGTATTTATTTTTTGGATATTTTTCTGGGGCTGAAGGAAACATAGGGACATATTCTTTAAATGTAATTTTTCTCCAGCTTTTTAGGATGTTATTTCTGGTACCTGTCTGACCACCTGAGTCTCTTGATTATTATGGTACTATTTTTAAATGAGAAACTTCAATGACATTTGAAAGAGATTGTGAAAAAAAAAAATTTAGGAACCCATGAACAGAAAATCATATTTTTTCTTGTGAATATTTTATTTTCAAGATTAATAACTGTGTCCTTTACTATCCAAAAAGATCAATTTCTTTCATATGGCAAAACCAAACAATAATTGTTATATTATTTTCATTCCTCTGGAACCACATATATATATATCTAAATTGTACATATATTTTTAACTGCTCTATTTTTTCAATCAAAGTTATATTTACTGATGCCTAAACCAGGCTTTAACCTTGTATATATGGATTTAGGGTTCTTTTCCTATACTGGCAGGGAGCTGAGTTTGGTTTTTAACATTTTTATCCGAGCTGCAAACTACATTATTTAAATGATTATTAGAAAAAAAATAAAAAGTCCCACATTTTTGCTGGTCAGGTCACTGCTATCTCATTTATATTAGCTGTGCATGTTCAAATAATCTGAAAATATTCAACCTGGATTCTTAGCCAGCATAGAACTTCACAGTGTGTGAATGTGTCTAAAAAAGAATTGTTCTCGTATTCTCATGATTAAATAGATATCTAAAATTGGGACTATTTGTAAAATAAAAGACTGAAATTGTCTTGAGACTACACTTGAGTAGAAAACCAGCACTGACCAATCTTTATCACTAAAACTTCTTGTACACTGAAACTGCTTGAAGAAACCCTTGGCTCAGATCTGCACCAACTACATTTTAAACCACGATGGAAATCTGCAGGATTTATTCTTGAGCTCTTTTAAACACATGTTGACCTTGCAGACATGTACATGAAGGATAAGGTGAGATGGTTTGATTATTTTGGGCTAGAACTGGGGGCATGTAAGAGATTATAAATGAAAATGTAAGGAAGATAAGAGAACCTCTTTTCGATAGTGGGATTCACAAGTACTGAGGAGAAGGGATTACTGTAGCTTCAAGTACGTAGAGGATGTTGTCACACCCTTGCTGCTTTCAGGGCCACTGTATTTCCCTTTTCCACTTTATATTTACAGTTTCAGTGTTCACCTTTCCTTAGTTTTTGTGTTTACAAAACAAATTATTTGCTTTGTAATTGTTTTCTTTGCTTTATGAAAGCCACTTTATAATTGCTTCTAAAATGACTGGCAGCTGCAGTAGCCCTCCAAAAGAAATCATTTTGTCATTATTCTTTCCCATAAGTATTTTGTAGGCCAGCACCTGTACCTTTACTTTTTGAATTAAACACAGTGTTTATCACATACACAATTTCACATTAACGAGCTACCATGAGTTTTGCTTTTTTTCATATCCTCAGTGATATGTTCTTTAATTGTGACTTAAAAAGGCTAAAAGTTGTACATCCTTCATCAGAGGTCTTGTTTTACAAAGGGTTGTACTATCATTGGAAGTGTTTTGTTTAGAAGATAGTAAAAAGAAATCACTCCTTCTCTTCAGTCATGCAGCCTACAAGTGTCCACATCTCACAATGACTTCAATTACTTCTTGATCTTCAACCTAATTTTTTTTTACAGTTGATAAAATAGCATGTTAATTCTTTTGTAGTCATGTAACACTGACTGTTGTATCAGGCCTATGTACAAAAAAAAAAAAAAATTGAATAAATAAGTTTCTTTTGGATGTAGGAGAGACAAAAACTTTATTGTGGATGTCTGGAATGAAAGCAATCACATATTCTCATAATTTATTGATGCTTGTTTTCTGTCATGTCACCATATTTGCATCTCCCACTTCTTGTTAAGAATTGGAACGGGGCAAACTGTTGCTCTACTTTTATAGAACTTCAGCTGGAGCACCGGGAATCTGTACTCCTCTTTTACAGGCTTATGGTCTTGCAAAAATCTTATTAAAATCCATCATTCAGCTTTATGCATGGAAGTATGAGCTTTCTTGTCATTTATAAATGCAATACCTTAACTGAACTGCACATAAAAAAGGCACAAGATATTTCATCGACTGCTTTCAGAAGACAGTTTTAGAGAGGCTGCTTTCAACATGGTGCTACAATACATCACACAGCTTTTAAATCCACTTAATCTAAATTGTGCTAAGAGATGGTTCCCACTAATGCAACTGAATCCTCTAAGTCTGAACACTGCAATTAACTCTGACACTAAGCAACTTGGGCTACTGTTGGATTCCTTTGAATATCACTGAGTATTCCACAGCCTCTTGCTTTTAATAATGTAGGTAATGTTGCAAAATGCCTTTGAATGCCTGTTTTTATTTAAAAGTAATTTTAAAATAAAATTTAAAGGCCTTGTCAATTTTGCAATTGTGCTCTCTAACTACACTGTTAATTTTGAAACTTCGTTTCCCATATGGTTATTAGGAATTTCTTTTCTTTTTCTTTTTTTTTTTTTTTTTTTGAGTTGATAGTATTTTCTTCCAAGTTCTTCATATTTTTCAGGCATTAAATTATTAAATGTGAGTCTATCCTTAGTTTCCTGATATGCTTTGAAGCCTGGAAGTTCTCTGAAAGACGATTCAGTCTGATCAACCACCATCAGCATGATTCCCATGCTGAGCAGAGCATAATTTTCCTTGTTCTTTAACCACACCAGACGTAATTAAAGGCAAAGAATAGTTCCTGAAAATTCCATAGTCAGCAAAGGATCAAATCAATGAATCTTATGTCAAACCCATCTACAAATTTTTAATTAAAATGGACATTGTATAAGCAGACATATGCATACACATATATAATATAGGGTTATCAAACTCCTAGTTTGTCAACAACAGACAAATAAAGGTCTCAATGTCAGGAAGAAAAAGCACAAGAAAAAGCACAAGAAAAAGATTTTTTTTCTCTTTAAAAAAGACAATCTCTTTCCGTGCCCATGGAAACAAATTCAAGTAGTTCACAGTTAAGTACTAAGAAAAAGTCTCTATTTTAGTTTGCAGATTTATTTCCCAGAGTCTTTTTTCATGCTGTAGAGGAAGTCTTCAAAAATATGAATGCTGTTTATTCAGCAGTGCACTCTGCTTTGGCCCTTTCCCTCCTGATTTTACACTGGCTCTGCTTTACTTGACAAGTTTGATGTGGAATTCATATTGTTCACAAGTCAAAAGGTGGAACAGAATCCAGTGACACTCTTGGACACTGGCAAAAAGATAAAATGACCACTTAAAGCTTAAAACCCCCAACATCTGTAACACTTTCAGTTTCCTTTAGCACTTACAAGGGCTTGAGAGTATTATAGATGGTTTTGCAAATGTTTATCAAGTTATTCCTATTGTACAGTGCTAAAGACTCACATACAATAGAAAATATGTTATTCCTCTATAATTCCTGCTATTTTTGTATTTTGTAGAAGTTCCTATACATTAATATTTTACCAGTAAGTTGAAAGTTTGGCAGGTAAGTGATGTGTGATTTATTGTCTAAAAATAGTTACTTAATGACAGCTTTTGGGAACTTAGAGGGGTTTTTTTGGAGAAAAGTGGGCAATAAGAAGAAATGAAAGAAAGGAAAAGAAATAAGCAAAGAAAAAGAAAATTAAAAGGAAAGGGAAGAGAAAAAGGTAAGGCAAGTTGTGAAAAGAGAGGAGAGGGGAGGGGAAAAGAAAGAAGAGAAAAAGGGAAGGGGAAGGGAAAGGGAAGGGAAGGAAAAGGAAGGGAAGGAAAAGGAAGGGAAGGGTAAGGGAGGGAAAGGGAAGGGAAGGAAAGGAACATTTTCTTAAGGAAATTGCCCATAACAATGAACTTTTGTGCAAAATAAAAATCAACTGAATAAGAACCATAAAATTAATTTTGCATATAAACACCAGAATGAGAGTGAATATTTCTTATTAAGATATTTTGAGAATAGAATGTTCAACGAAGCATAAAGCAGCAGTTATATTAGTTAATAAAAGTGTGTAAGTATTCAGTTTAAATATATTAAAATAATATATATTAATTTCCAACCCTATGGTCGTGGGGTGTGTTAGTAAGAAACACTATATCACATGAAACATTCAAACTATTTAAAAGAATACCTGCAGTAGCTTGTTTTATGTAATTAATACATTAAAAAACCAGAACCACATTTGAATATAAGGTACATTCCAGAGAATGAGTACCTGTTTTTCTGTTCATTAAATGAAGTTCCTTTCAGTAAACAGTTAAGTCCAGCTTTCATTCATACAGCCAGTGGAGAGTGCCAAAGGTTTCAGTCAAGCCATGTGCAATGTCAGCCCATCACAGTACAGGAACAAGCACAAGATGCTCAAAGCCTTTGCTCAGGAAAAGTAAGAGATAAGTCAGTAAAAGACATTATTGGTACTATCTTTCTGGGGAAAAAATCAACAGAGTGTTTCAAATAATATGGGCAAAACTCGGTTTTGTATGAGGTGTGTTTATTGACCAAATTCTTAGTGACTTATTGAAAACTGGATAAGCCTCTTAAAAAAGACAGTTGGGTGCCTTTGTACCAGCTCTTCACAGTATCATCAGTTCTCTCAGCTAAGCCCTCTTTGTTCTAAAGAAAAGAGCAGAGCACACAAAATAAAAACCTTTTGAGGAAAGGGGGACTATTGCTGATATGAAGCACGTTCCCAGAGGCCTGACTGGCAGAGGTTCAAAATGCACAGTGCTGGTAACTTAGCTGAGTTGGAAAGCTGTGGGCTGTTTAGTGCTGTTTACACCTTCCTGGTCAAGTTTACATATACTATGCTGAGTTCCACTGGTTAGTTATCTCCTACCTGCCCCCTGTAGCAGGTTTGAACCATTTTCCAATGAAATGAATGCTTTATCCACAGATATTTCCAATTAGTTTTATTGAATCAGTTCAATAATAAACCACATACTCCAGCTACCAGGTTAAAATAGTACTTTAAATACCATTAAAATCTAGGTGTACTGTCTCACTAATATTGACAGATTTAGAATCATCCATATTGTGATTTCTTCTCCAGATACCATTATAAACCAGTGTTTATAAATGATCATGGAATCACAGAATAATTCAGGTTGGAAGGGACCTTGAGAAATCTCCAGTCTAAACTCCTGCAGGATAATCCTTGGGATCAGACCAGGTTGATCAGGGCTTTTCCCTGTTTGATCTTGAAAACCTCCAAGAACAGATACTGCACAACCTCTCTCTGCTCCACTGCTTGCCTGTCCTCACAGGAAAAAAAGATTTTCCTTCTGTCCAGCCTGAACATCTCTTGTTTCAACTTACACAAATTTGGCAAGCAAGCACTCTGTCGCTCCTTCCAGATAATGATCATAAACAAGACAGATGATAAATGAAACCTTTCAATACTGCACTTTTTATCGGCTTCCAGAGAAGTATGACTCACTGCCCATTAAATTTTCCAAGCTATTTTTTTACCCATCTAGCTTATACGTGCATCAATCCTGTAATGTCTCAACTTAATACAAGGATCTACCAAGAGATAATGTCAAAAGTCCTGTAAAAATCACAGTTAATTGCATTCATTGCATCTCCCCTCATCCACAAATCCAGTCATTGTGTCCCAGAAAGCAATCAGATTGGTCAGGAATGATTTTTCCTGGGTCACTCCTTGTTGATTTTTACCACTCAGTGCCTTCTACCTGTGGTTAGAAATGTTCCCCTAGGAGGTTCTTTTACTCAGGGATGGATGCGAAGCTGCCTAGGTTGCATTTCTTTGGGTCATCATCTTGGACTTCTTGGAAAATGCACAAGATATGCCTTTTACCAGTCCTCAGCTCTTTTCCTGTTGTTTCTGGTTTCCCTGACCTATCAAAGGTGATAAGAGTGGCAAGGACAATAGCCCTTTGGCTGTAGTGCACTCTGGTCACGTCTACAAACTTCTACAGGTTGAGTCTGGGTTTCAAGGCCAGGTTGGATGGGGCTCTGAGCAGCCTGGTCCAGTGGAAGGTGTTCCTGCCCATGGCAGAGAGGTTGGAACTGGATGAGCTTTAAGGTCCCTTCCAACTCAAGCCCTTCTTTGATTCTATGAGTTCTCAAAAGCAGTTCTTGACTTGATCTCCATCCACTCCAGGTTATTCTCCTCCTACTCCCATCTTGCTTCTAGGCACTGAGGACCTTGTGGATGAAGACTAAGGCCAAGGCTGCCTTATGTGTGTCTGTGGTTACCAAATCAGGCATTGTTCCTAAATTCCCCCTTGTTACTTATTTCTGCTCCTGCCTTTTGTGTGCTGCCTTTTTGCATTGGAGCTCTGACAGGAGTTTTGTGTTTTGCCAAGCCTGATATAGCTCCTTATTTTACTGCCTATTGAGAGGAGCTGCTGCTGTAACTGGAGCATGCAGTCTTTAAAAAGCTGCCAGTTTTCCTGAGTACTTTTGCACTACAGAGCTGCTTCCCATGGGATCCCACCTACTGGTTTCCTGATGACACTTGCAATTACAGTTATGATTGACTAATATCGGAAAACTAAGCTGTGAAACAGATGTTTAGATGTAGGGACAGATGGAACCTTGTTGTAGCATTCCTATTTCTGCAGTTTTAGAAATATCTGGTGGTTTTTCCTGTGTTATAAACTTAAATTTTCAGATGCACTTTTCTCTTTTACAATATTAATTATATTTTGTAAAGAGTGCTTCTTCTCCTAATAAAATAAATTCATATTCAGGCCAGCTTCAGTTGCTACATGAATAAAATGGAGACACTTTTTATCATCTAGTTCTTGCTACCTGAACATTTTTAGTTATAACACGTCAGCATACACCATCTTGATATAACTTGCTTTGTCTCATTCATCTAGCTTGGGCTCTGATTTGTCTCCCAGTGAATGTGTGTATTTTGCTGTGTATACATATTTTAAATCTTGAACCATCAACCACCAACAGTGTTTCAAAGACTGCCTGATAGCAAATGGTCTGCATTGAAAGAGAAGTGGTCAGAAGACCCAGGGAGGTGATGCTTCACCTCTACTCTGTTCACATGAAACCCCACCTGCAGTGCTGCATCCAGCTCTGGGCTCCCAGCACAGCAAGGACAGGGAGCTGCTGGAGCCAGCCCAGAGGAGGCCACCAAGGGGAGCAGAGGGATGGAGCAGCTCTGCTGTGAGGAAAGGCTGAAGAGAGCTCAGGTTGTTCAGGCTGGAATAGAGATGGCTTTGGGGAGATGCCATTGCAGGCTTTCAGTACATTAAGGGGGCTTATAAAAAAGATGAAGAGTGACTTTTTACAGTGGCAGGACCTGACCTAGTAATAACCTGGACCAGAGGCTTTACACAGATATTAACAATTAAAATATAGCTGTAAAATCTTTGGATATCTGCAAAAGTTCTCTGTTGTACAGGTTAAGTTTTGATTTTACTCATATCAAGACCAGTGCCACCATTTATTTGTATACAGTTTGAAGACAAACATCTCAATACAGAGAACAAATTGTTTTTTAGACCAATGGAAAGGCATGATACAGTTGGTTTGTTCAGTCCTTGTTGTGGAGTATAAAATTCTACCAGTCATAAAAAGACCTCTTCAGGGCAAGCCCTCATTTATTTCACTGGGGTAAAAACCACCACCACCTATTGGGGAAGATGAAATAGGAAAGCCTTATAAATATGATCACTTGGCAAAAGATGCTGAGAGCATAGAAACCATGAGCGAGATTGAAATGAAGACAAGCTTTGAGATATTAAGCCCCAGTTACTGAACAACTAGAAAACAATGGCGTGGCCAACTGCAGGTAATCCCTTCTTGATGAAACAATACCTTCTGCTTGCAGAAAGGTCCAAGGGTCAGAGCAGACCCTGCCTATTCAGCAGAGGGTCCGAAAAAGCAGTTTTTAGGGTTTAAAATATAACTCCGTATGGTAATGCAATGATTCTTATAGGCTGTATGTAAACGTGTAGCTTGTTCTAGATTGGTTAAGGAAAATCAGAATATTCAACACAGAAGATGATTTATTGTATTGTAAACAGCAACCAGCCCTCTCTTTACTCTTGGCACTCTTTATTCTCTGTATCCTTGGTGCTCTCTGCACTCGCCCTTTCCCTGGGGCTTGGACCCTCTCTCTCTCTCTCTTCTCTGACCTGCTTTGGGCTGCGTCTGGCAGCCCCTGGCAGGTCTCTTACACCCACACGCTTCAATAATAAACCTCATGCTCTAAGAACTGATTCCAGAGAACTCTCATGTCTGTCGCAACCGTCCAGGATGAAACAGGACCCCCTGAAAACCTACAGCACCCTCAATCAAAAACAAAAAAAAACCCCTCAGGATTTTAAAACTTGTGAGGGTTATATTTTCAAAACATGAGTAGTGCAGAAATGGAGACCTTTGTTACCTCATACTGAACCTTGTCAAATCATGCCCTGTATATGTACTACTGAGATGCAAGCAACAGGGACTGGGAAATTTTGTTCCTCCGTCCTTTAAATTAGAATTTTGTGATAATCATAAAGAGGAAAGAATTATTAATTTAATTTAATTCATTTCATTTAATGC
This sequence comes from Rhipidura dahli, assembly GCA_013399225.1. NCBI lineage: Eukaryota > Metazoa > Chordata > Aves > Passeriformes > Rhipiduridae > Rhipidura > Rhipidura dahli. The sequence continues at coordinate 16,483 of VXAC01005945.1, forward strand.
ATTTCATTTAATTCATTTAATGGCAAATAATCATATTAAATCTCAATAACTAGAAATATGCATTGACTATTTATTCACATATGCACACAAATACAGAGAAAATTTAAGATGACCAGAAGACCACAATCCTTTTCTGCAGTAACTTCTAAGATTTTGCATCAGCTCTCCATGGAATAGGTAACAAAGAATTCTTGACTCTAGCATGAAAATATCTTTATAAGCAGTTTCCCAGAAAATATTTCAAAATATCAGTTTCAGATTAAAAACTAGTTCAGTAGGTACTTGAGGGAGTAAAATATACCTTTCAAAGCAGATATACTAACCTTTAAACATTTAAACATCTCAGCATAGTGATGAACATGCTGAGAAGGATATTCAGCAACCATAATGAAAACCTGAGAGGCCCACACAAAGTAAAATTGTTTCACTACATAAAGGACTGTCTTTAGGAACAGCAATCAGATCTCTTGTTATTCATCTTCTGTAGAATAAATCATGTAGATCCTGTCTTAATTCATTTTCCCCCTGTTCCCATACCAGAATGTAAGTTATCCTTCCCTAGATGAAATATTCCAGTTTCATTTCATTGCTGGTTCTCTCACCTGCTTAATATTAAACATGTAATTTAAATATATGCTAATAGGGACCTTGTTGCATTTGGAAAGAAAATTACAAACCTATAAACCCATTTTTTATATTTCTGTGCCAAAGGATATGTCACCTTACCGAGAAGTACTTTTGACACTCACAAGGTGAAAATGGATTCTGTCAGTGTAGATTGGGTAAATTCAGTTCCCTTAAAATTGTTGCTATTTTTAGTATTCTGTCTATTTTCAGAATTTTGTAAACAAGAGACATACAGATAATATTACAGATAGGTTACCACCCAACAAACTGACTGGACTTCTGTCTCTGCAGGAGTTGTTTCTGTTGGTGCTCCTGATGTAACCATCACACTGGTGATGTTTTCAGATTCCTGCATTGCTGGTTTCCCTCAATTTTTCTCCAAGGAGTTTTTGTTCTGACTGACAAGTTAATCATTAATATTTTTTTTTTCTCCATGACCCCTCATTATTTCTGTGTCAACTCTTCTTATGACAATCTCACCACCACATGTGTGAGGTCACCACATTTGTCTAGGAATAAGCTGGGATTTCAGACTGAAGTTACAGTCACCATCTAATAGATTGAAGCTACAGCAAAATGGGGGTGGATTAGGAAGTCACCAAACACTTCATCTTGCACATCAAATTGGAAAATAGGCCCAAGATATTAAGTCATGACATTGCAAATACATACATCTAGAACTCTGCAGTGCATAGTATTAGAGCAGAACAAAACCATAGACATAGTAAATCAAGCTCCTCAGAAAAAATAGGAGGAAATTACTAAGTCTGAATGAACTTGGGGTTAAAAACTGTTTCAAAATGACCACTAAATTGAACATTATTAATAGTACTTTTGAAAATCAAGCTCTGAACTTGACACAGAATCAATCATCATAACTCCTCACCTATCTTACATGCTAACTATGCCCAGATGACAGGCAAGATTTCTCGTCTTCCTATCTCCATTGCTGATTGCTGATATGTCTTCCTGAGGGCCTTTTAAAGCAAAAGAAATCAAATACTTCATGCAGCTTTCTTGCAGTCTGTGATAACTGAACATCAGCATGTTCTGCAAAAGAGATGTCTTTGTAACCTTTTTCTGAAGAATAAAGTTATTCTCAGTGATTTTTAACGAACAGAGGGAGTTTTCTGTGAGCACTTAAACTCAGTGCATAAATTTTAAAAAATCAATTGTTATTTTGCTGACTTTCAGATGACCGTAGTTCAGTACAACACGGTCTAGCTTAAGGCAGTTTTATTTTCACTTAAATTCCAAGATGAGATGTACATTACCAAAATTTTTTTCCTGATCATTGTTTCCTGCATTTTGGCTTGGAGAGTCCAAGATCAAATGCAGACTTCACGATGGAGAGGGCTTTATCATACAAAACTTTCATAATTCTCAGGAATCTGAGAATGTAAATTGGCTGTGTAGATACAGGATATTTGATAAACTAACCAGGAGGCAGTCACTTATTTCCTTGTGACCTTATGAAGTAAAAATTCCTTTGTGATTTAGAAAAATATGTGACCTGTAATGCTAAAAGCACTATTTCTATTAGTGAGCAGTAATTTTACAAGCTGATGAAAATTTATGCTAGCCCTGGCACACAAGTTTGCTCATACTTCTCCTTGCCCATTAGACAGATGTGTCCAGGGAAAGCTTCACTAACTTGTACAACTGTGCCCAAAGCTGAAAGTGATGCAGATGAAAGACACCACAAGAAAAGGTACCACAAGAAATAGACCCACATATTTAAAGATGTTTAAATAAAAGGCCAAAACAGCATTTTGCCCAAATTGTTTTAAAACCCATGAATGCTATTTAAATCTCCTAGGCTGTGAGGCTCCTCTTTTTTATTAATGTCACAAAACAACTTATTTTTATGACATAGGAGTCACCATGTTTAATGGCACTTTTTACCGCACTGCTGAGTTCAGCAAAGTTCCAAGTAGGAGAACTGGACTTAGCTCTTTGCAAGCAGCTCCATGAAGTCTCTCTGCTACAAATAAAGGAGAAATCACTGAAAAAAAAGCAATTTAAATGTAACTGACATAGTACCTTCTTTTTACAAAGCCACTGACTTTTCAACGTTTCCAAATGATAGACTGTAGCAATGGGAGCAACATGGCCATATAAAGTTCAGCTTTGCATATTTTTACCTAAACCTCATCAAATTGTTAGATTGTTCTTATTTATTGATAAGTTTACACATCTGATTCAAAGCTAATACAATAGTAGGACAAGCTCAAGTGGGTAAGCCATCAAAGATGCAATTTATGTTTCTGTCTGTTTTCACAGGATTTTATAAGGGTAGGTCTTCAGGCTCCTGTCTGCATTAAAGTCCAGCCAAATCCATAAAACGAAAGCAACGTCAAACAACTTCCCAAAAGACAGAAATAGCCTTTTAAAGATTCACAGGAGTACTTTTTCTGTGTCTAATCCAAGCGGCCAGCAGGGTGAGATTGATGGGCACTGGCAGAGATGCATTTCATGAGGCGGCTGCCTGCTCGATGGCATTAGAATGGAGCTATCTGTCTTCATTGTGCTCCATTAACATGCCCCTCAGATCTATCAGGAAAATGTCTACGGTCCTGGTTTATAAATTATTACCTCTGACAGTTAAATATTTTAGACCATATTTAGTAAAACTGCTCACTCATAGTTCTTCACTCACCTACATATTTTTACAGTTTAATTTCCATATATGCTTAAAATACCCAAAGGAGATGTTTTAGATTTTTTTTCTAATGTAAGGGGATTTCTAGTCTGTGTGCGGTAAAAATGATTATCCAATTACTTGACTTCAACAGTGCAATCTACAGAAATGTGTTCCATGTCAGAAGAAAATAGGTGTTCACTAACCAGGATATATCTTCTTTAAAGTATTAGATTTGCCTGCAACAATTAATTTAAAGATGAAGAATCACTATATGGAAATTATTATCATGATTGCTTTCAGTTTTGAGCATAAACCAGATATCTGATTCCATTGTTTTGTTTCCATTTATTCAGCTTTATGAGGTCTTTAATTCTGTTTTTATTTTGTTCCCACTGATTACATTCTATTAATCAAGCTTGAGAAATACAAGTATGTGCCAGTCTTTACACGAAATAAAGATTTTAAAGAAACCACAGTTATTTTAAAGAAACCTTGTTATCTTAGACCTGAAGACCAGACAGTCTTCAATAAAATGAAATTTTATTCAATTTATGTTCAATGCAATGTCCTCCTAAGCTGCATAGCCAGCAGTTTGCAGGGCATTTTTGAAGGGAGAAAAGAGAGGTAGAAGAAGACAGTGCTCAGAGGCAGAAGAGAGTGCTCAGTGTTTAATAATGACCAGGCTCATTTTAATTTGCTATCCGGGCCAAGTAGGTTTTAAGCTGAAATGTTATAGTCTGCTTTAATAAATAAATAAATCCTCAGTTAAATATTTTTTTCTGCTAATGTCCCCCTGGGAAAAGCATTCCCATATGGAGTAAAAGAATGTATGTAGCAGCAAAACAGTAGTTTCTTTCACGAGTATAGATGAAAAAGCATGTAACAAATTTTTGTAAGGCAGTGGAGAAAGTCAATTTCCCAGAAGCTTTTCTGAAAGAGAACACTAACACTGTCACCACACTGCCCCTTCTACATGACAATGTCAGTGGTCCAGATGGGATTTCAAGAATACAGGTGTTTCCTAAGAATTTTCACTTATATAACCTAATTGGGTTTTTTTTAATTTTTGTTTTTGTTTGTTTTTGGTTTTTTGTTTTTTTTTTAATTCTACTTTCTGGCCCACTTCATGAAGCATGAAAAAATTTAGGAAAGAAGTAAGTGATAAGATATAGATGAGTTTCAAACCAGAGGGTTATCAAGTTAACTGTACTGATCAGAGCCACAGGAGACAGCAGCTAGGAGGGAGATATCTAATAAGATGTAGGGTGTAAAAAATCAAAAGTATACATGGGAAAAAATATATAACTTGATAACTTAGGAAGCCATAACCGAAGAATTTAGTTTCAATGCAGCTGAAGAAAAAAAGAATTGTACAACCACAAAGCCTGTTAGACATTATGAGCAGATTTCTGTGAGATATGCTTACAGGACAAAACCTAGCCAAAGCCAACATGAAGGACTGAGTTTAAAACATCAGGTGACTAGCTGGATCTCCTCCAAGTGATGGACCATATCAATTACCACTGAGGGAAAATAAAAGGGTGAAAAAGGGAAAAGAATGTGGTACTTGAATGAGGAAATGTGCTAAAATCTTGCATTTATAGCACCAACATATCTCGCTAGTCGCTTTTCTTTGGTCCTGTCTAAGGGTATAATTTGGAGAAACTCTCCCCACCTCAAGTTTTAAGCTTTTGTTGTGATCCAGTTTTAAGGTTCTTAGAAATGCCTCTGCCTGAATTAAGGTGCAAATGAGACCATATGGCAGGGACAATAGTGTTTTATTTGATGGCAAATATGAGAGAGAGAGAGAGAGAGAGAGAGAAAGNCTCGACTTGACTTGGGGGGGGGAAATTCTGTGCAAACCTGGCTTCTGTGAGCTGTGCTCTCCCCCAACCCCAAACTCAGCTGGGGATGATTGAACAATGGGCTTCCCTTTATCTAAGCAGCAGTTTAACTTCCAGTTCAGAGTTCCAGTCTTCAGGGAGGCTTCTTTGTTTGTAGCTTCTTTATAATGAGCAAAATTTTATATCAATATTTGAGGCATGAACTATTTTCAGTCTCTGACAGCTTTGAAGCCATGATCAACTACCTCTGCTCTGGTTAGACCCCACCTGGAGTCCACCGGTCAGCTCTGGAGTCCTCAGCACTTCAAAGACATGGACCTGCAGGAGCCAGTCCAGAGGAAGCTACAAAAATGCTCTGAGGTCTGCAGCACCTCTCCTACAAGGAAAGGCTTAGAGACTTGGGATTGTTCAGCCTGGAGAAGACTTCAGGGTGACCTTCTAGCAGCCTTCCAGTGTCTAATAGAGGCCTGTAATAACGACAGGGACAAACCTTCTAGAAGGGCCTGTTGCAAGAGGGCAAGGGGTGAAGTTTTTAAACCAAAATAGGGTAGATTCAGATAAGATAGAAGACAGAAATCTTATGCTATGAGTATGTAAAACACGGTAGCAGGTTGCCCAGAGGTGTGGTAGCTGCCCCATCTCTGGAAATATATGAGGTGAGATTGGACAGGGCTCTGAGCAGCCCTGCTCCTTGCAACAGGGTTGGACAAGATGATCTTTAAGAGACCCTCCCAACCTAAACTATTCTAGGATTCTATGAATCCATAAAATTCATCAGCATACAGTTTAGATGAGTGCTGATGCACTTAGCTCTAAATTTTTATTGTACTACTCTAGCTTATAAAGCCATTGTAACACTAAAGTAAAAAACTTTTTTTTTTTCCTCCTTCCAGTTATAGCAAGTTATATCCAAATTTAGTTCCTTAATAAGAAAAAGGTGTTTTTTTGTTTCTGGAATAGCACCATTTGTATCATTAAACATATATAGCATTCAGAAAAGGTCTCACAGAAGTAGGTGCCTTCATATTACCAGTCATCACTGTAAGAAACTCACCTAGGCCAATAGAGATGATGATAAGAAGCATAACAGAAGCTAGCCTAATTTGAGAATGTAGCTCGGAAAAATGAATTGCCAGATGACCTTATTAACTTTTTACAGAAAAGCCTGTTGCTTATATTTTTTTGTACTTTTTTTTTCAGGCTAAGTTCAAAGATTATTTTAAAATAGCAGTTACAGGATGAGTAAGTGAATCTGAATCTAAATCTTCCCAGACCATAGGAAGGATGCTATATGAACTCTTTGCCATTTCAGGCTTTACAACTACTTTTCTTCTCTCGGCAGCCCTGTCGAAAAGGCACATGGAGTAGAGTTGATCTATAAGAACTCAGCACTGACCATCTTGGGATAGGCTGCACCCAGGTCATTAAGCATCTTGCTTTAGAGGTCAGACAGTGCTAACACCAAAGGTTGATTAAGCATATTTGGGCATGGGGCTGCCCCAAGCACTTCCAGGGAAATATCACCCTGCTCTCAGTCACACATTACAAAGCTGATGTGTTCTTACTGTGTGAAAACTTTATGGGGATATAAAAATCAAACCTTTTTTTTTATTTTTTTTTTTTTTAAGAGAGCCTTGACAAATGGCTGTGATGAATACTGAATTATTGGCATCCATTTAGCTTCTGTCTGAGGGGCCTTGAGTGTGATGGCAAGTAAGGCTGAGCTGTGGGCAAGTGGATTGTCCTCCTGGACCACTGGGCAACCATTTGTCACTAAAAAAACCCCTTAGCATATCTGGTTATCCACATGATACAAAAGATCTGATTCAACTTAAAGTCACACTGGCAAAATGGATATTTAACTATAAGCAATGTTGACTGTGAATGGAGCATTTGACATGTGAAAATCAATGAGAAGTTAGGAACCACAAAAGAGATGTAGGTGTCTGAATACTTTAAACTATGCCTAAATAAACAACTATAAGCAACTGTTCACATTTAGTGCATTGTGTCCTGTAAGGTCTACAAGTCTTTAATAAATTGAAGCTAATTTTATGTCATGTTTGCTTAAATGGATGAGCGCATGAAGCAGCCATGAGAAGATCCTGAAGCTTCTACAAGGCAGTGAAATTAATAAAATCCTAGCATATGTCCTAGTTTCAAACTCAGCATCAGAAAACTCCCAAGTGGTGGGAAATGCTATTTCCTGTTCAAAAGGTATAAGAAGGAATTTAATTGTTCAAAAGCACTGCAAGCCAGTTTTAGAGGCATAGAATACCAAGGATTGTTCAAACAGACAAAGAAAAAATAAAAACCAACTTCACATGAGGTGTCTTACAATGTAGGGAATATACAGTGTGAGACTACAAAACTACAGAGAAATTAAGGTAGTACTTTAGCTGCATGAAGGTAACATCCAGTTTGAGGAAACTGGGTAACTAAAAAAACAGAGGTTATACATACATATATGTTTGTAAGTGTAGCTATTGCCACTCCATATCCTCTGAAGCTGTAGGGGAGAAGATACAGTTTTGAAGTTTGGGTTTTCATATATTCTGATTCTACATTTTATGGTCATGAAAATCACTAATACCTAAGGTGGCAGAAAATCCTCCCTTGAGCAAATCCCAGAGTTATGTACTCTGAAATACCAAAGGCACACTGCGTGGTTTTTTTTTTAGGATGTAGGTAAAACAAGGTATTAAGTTGTCAAGGGAAGAGACTAATTGGAAAATCAAGAAGAGATAATGATAGGCAAATGTTGCAACTTAGATGTTCAGAGTAGCAGGCAGCAGTCACAGGAGTTCTTTGCAGTTACACGATGAGGAGATGCAGAAAAAATGAAAGCAGGGTAAATATTGTTAGAAAAACTGTTTTAATTGCAAATGCAGTTACAGGTGTCATTAACTGTTATAGGTACATCTATTTTTAGAGTCCTATTCATGTACTTCTGCAAGGCATGTAAGCATTTAGATATGAAATTTCTGAGATGGTCTGAATGATAACAAGACCCCATGAATCGCTGCCAACCAAACTCCACTCTAGTCTAGAAATGCTGAATATGTGTTTGCCTGCTCAGCCAGCCCAGTCAATAATTCTTCATTCTGCTCTTCTTGTACTTAAGAAAATCTGACCATATTTTATTGAATGCACATACAAGTGTTTCCCAATTGAGTAATTAATTGAAAACTCTCCGTTAGTGATAGGATTCTTCAGAACTGCAGTATGAACCAATACAGAATAATCTCTTGCACACAGGATTCCTCTCTCTGGATTAGGGCATATATTACTTTGTAGAGAACAAAAAGACCAAATAAACACAAACTTGTGATAACTTTTGCAGGGCGACTTTGTACTAATTCTTTGTAAAGCTGATGCTGCAAGTTTGAACACATATATGCAAATCTAATGGGAAAATGAAAAGGAAGAAAAAATCTTTTAAAACGAAATCAAAAATGGGGAAAATTATTTTCTATTTTGAATGGTTGTAAGTTAATATTTTCTGCCTGAAGACTCAGGGAAAGGAGGATTATTATTTTCTAGTGGCAGCATGTGCTGCCATGTGTTTTTCTTGACCTGGTGTTTGCACACACCTATATTGCATATACCACATATAGAAGCTTATTAAAATGCAAACGTACACATGCATAATTTTTGTGATGCTAAAAAGACTCTACCAGTGAAAACGTACATTACTCTTTACTTCCCAGAATATAAATGCTGCCTGCACTTTTGATATTAACTGAGGACTAATTCTTGGAGATCTGGAGGTTCACCTCATTCTAAAGAAGCGTTACTGAGAGACAATGTCCTTACATCTGTGCAATAAAGCATAAGGGAACTGTAAGAGAGTGTGTCATGAGAACTGTGATAGTACGAAGGTGGAATGAGGAGGGAAAGGAGGTGTTCCAGGTCTTGGAGCAGAGATTACCTTCCAGCACCATGAAAACCCAGGATGGAGCAGCTATCCACACTGGAGGAGCCCCTGAAAGGCTCCAGACCAGAGCAGGTTTATCCTGAAGGACTGTAGTCATGCTGGAGAGGGGAAGAGTGGCAGAGGAAGGAGTGGCAGAGAGGAGATGCTATGGACTGATCACACTGCCCCCACCCCACACTCCCCATGTTCTCAATCTTCCTTTGCTGCTCAGGGAGGGAGGAGGAGGTGGAGGAATCAGGAAGAAAGGAGTGAGGATGAGCCTAGGAAAGGTCTCTTTTAGTTGGCAAGAAATTCAATTAATTTCACCTAAGTCGAGTCTGCTTTGCCAGTGATGTTAATTAGTAAGGGGTGTCTGTGTCTCAAGCTTGATTCACAGCTTTTCCCTCATATTTTCCCACCCTGTCCTGTTGAGGAGGGGGTAAGAGATTGTAGGAGTGGGCATCTGACAACTGGCCAAGGACAGCCCACAAAAACAACCTGTCAGAAATCTGTAGTGACTGCTGACCCGTAGATCACAAGGTGACTACAAGGAGTAGCATGTAGAAAAGACAGTGAAATTTAGACAGACCCTAGAAAGCCTTTGCTCCAAGTATCTACATCAAAAAGTATCCTGAACAACTGGAAATCTGTGTATATTATTAGCCTTTAGAATCAATCAGCTTTGTAGAATTAATGGTGCCCAGAAATACATTCAGTGTAAACATAGCAAAGACAAATGTTTTTCAAATTAAGTTTAAAAAAAACAGGTATTCCATCCAACTCTATTTAATTTTGACAATTTTTTGTTTCATATTCAAACCCTTTTTCATGGCCAATTATCTTCTTTCTCAAAACAAGAATGCTTCCCTGCTAGAATTGTAAAGGAGAAATAATCCCAGGAAATTACTGATCTTTGGGTGTATGGAGGGAGAGAAACCTTCTGAAGATAATTAGAATCTATTTTACCTTATTCTTTTTTTTTTTCTATGTAAGACCTAACAGGAAAGTGCCAAAAGCAGGTAGCTATGCAATCTGTCTTCTTCAAAGAATGAAAAAATAAAATTTCAACTTTATACTTCCAAAGAGGAATCAGGGGTAAAAAGAACAAATTTTAACTTGGTTTCTTTAATTCTAGGAATATTTTCAGTCTTTTTATTACAGTTCTACTGTTACATCCCAACCAAAGAACTGTAATGTTAAGTCTTATCTTTATGTCAGTCCTGGCTGTTTCAGAGTTGCCCACTTCATATTTTTTTAATAGATATTTTCAACACTGAAAGATCCTATTTCTGAAAGGAAAGGTCTTGGTTGGTTCACATAAAGGCAGTTAAGGAAAACTTAGAGTTTTATGTCTTAAGATATAGATTATTGAAACATTTTGTTGCATTCTCAATAATAAACTTCAAAAATCATAACAAACATCTAACCCTAAGCAGATAGCTAAAATCCTATTTGTTACAAATGTACACTTTTAGTAACAGGTCTTTTTGGAGGTTTTATACATTGCAGCCAGCCTAAGGAGAAATGGATTAGTGGACAGAATTTTTTGTTGCTTTATATAAAGAATGTCCATATATGAAATAAAGTCTAGACAGGGAAAATAAAGTATGAAAAAAGGAATTGGTCCAAAGGATTTCATTTTCCCCAGTAATGGAAATGACCTGCCAGAATATCTAGAAATCAATAGTTCTATTGATGGATAGTCAATCGTTTTAAATAGAATTTTTTGTTTGATATCACTTCTAGTTTTACAGACTTGTGGTTTATAACAAACATAAAAGACACGAGCTTCATTTAATTTGGAATTTCCATCAGTACTTGAAAGCCTTCATGCTTAATTCATATTTAAATAATGGCAATTAGTATCTGCGTTGCCATGACATGATTTCAGGATAAAAACATTATAGAAAACCTTTACTGTCAACATAATTACTGCAGCATTAATTATGATTGCTATCTCGAAGACTATTCTATCTCTCAGAAAACCTGGAGCATTAAACTTCAAAGGTGAAAGTTCTAGTGATTTAAAAAGACTGATATCTGTCCGTTCTCAATTCCAGTATTTTCTATTTCATTTAAGGAATACACTTATATAATAAAAGTTGGACAGAAGTTTCTTGAAAGTAATAATTATTTTAGAAACAATGTTTCTGCAGTTGTCTACTCTTTTAATTAAACAAGGGATTGTTTGTTTTTGTTGTTGTTTTTATTATTTGCTTTTACTAACCTCCAAGCTTCCTATGCTGCCAAACACATCCCTTTCTTATCACAAAAGAACAGAACAATGCAAAGTAGTGTGGGTGATTTCCAGAGCTTTATGTTTGCACACAGTGCTCCAGAGATACAGCTACGATGAAAACTAATTGAAAATTCCCTGGAGTTCCTTATGTACCCCTGAGTGCTTGAGATTCCACGCAGAAGTTTCTTTCTTTTAGTCCCCTTGGGAAAACAAAGGAATACTGCAAACTATTCTTCCTATCAAGCAGCCAATATCTAAGGCTAGTCAGTACTTTTTATGATCCTTTATTTGTGTCCATCATCTTGAATACTCCACAGCAATTCCTGAAGTAATCATTAAAAATGTGAAATGTACTTGCAAGCATCCTTCTCATACATATTCTTAAAGGATAAAAAATACTGCAAAACAGAGCAGTTATAAAATTCTATACTTCATAGAAGCACAGAATAGTTTGAGTCAGAAAGGGCCTTAAAGACCATCTTATTCCAACCCCCTGCCATGGGCAGGGACACTGGCCACTAGACCAGGTTGCTCAGAGCTCCATCCAACCCGGCCTTGAACACTCCCAGGGATGGGGCAGCCATCGTCTCTGGGCAACCTGTGCCAGGGGCTCACCAGCCTCACCCGGAGGAATTTCTTCCCTATATCTGATCTAACCCTACTCTCTGTCAGTTTGAAGCCATTCCTCCTAGTCCTGTCTCTCCAGGCCCTTGTAAAAAAGTCTCTCTCCATCTTTCTTGTAGGCTCCCTGCAGGTACTGGAAGGTCAAAATTGGGTCACCCCAAAGCCTTCTCTTTTCCAGGCTGAACAATCCCAGTTCTCTCAGCCTTTCCTCACAGCAGAGCTGCTCCATCCCTCTGCTCCCCTTGGTGGCCTCCTCTGGGCTGGCTCCAACAACTCCATGTTTTCCAGAGCTGGATGCAGCACTGCAGGTGGGGTCTCCTAAAAGTATCAAATATACAAACTTCAGGAGTGTATATATGGGAAAGATCTTCACAACAGTCATGGATTTTTCTTTTTGCAACCTGTTCCTGAGGACAGGAATGGATGGCATTGTATTTGATAAAGACAACAGAAGAATGGCCTGATTGCAATTTATGCTGATTATTTACTCCCTCCCTTTACTTTCTTCCTCTTTTTGCCGGAATGTTTGTTACAGACAATTAAACAGGTGATGGATGAACCCTCAGCTCTTGGATTTTACTGCAAACTATAGAAAGTTTCAAAACACTGCTATGTGATATAAATTATGAACCCTTACTGACCAGTTTGCATTTCAATTTGCCTTGAATAATTTTACATGTGTGAGCAAAAAACAACCCAAAATAATGGTAGAATCTGAAGAAAATAAAAATTCTTTATGAAGAAGTGAAAAATAATAACAACCCTTACCATGACTTTCTTTTGGAATAACCAACTGCTGAGCTGTGTTTGCTATATATGTCCCTGCAAGGAAGAATGGCAAAACAGATTTACATGTTTCTCAGTTCAAAATTGTTGCTACTGTGTTCAGGAACAGAACCAGATCCCATAAGATGTAAAATTCTGGAGATGAATTTTTCATTCCAAATATATGCCTTCCATATTATGTGGTGCACAGCCATAAGAGTGCAGTGGGTGCACTGCCTTGATTCCCACCCCCATTAATGCACATCTCTTACCTCCCTTCTTGAAATCACTGCACCACTTGCTGATGATGGGATAAAAGAAGTCCGTGACTGTTTCCATGACTGTTTGCCACTCTTTATGTTACCACAGAAAAAATACAGGAAAAAAACTCCTGTATACAAGAGAGAAGCTGAGTTTTATTTGTTCCTTTTTAATTGCATGCCTTGGGGAAGTAAAATAAACTAAAATAAAAGCACAGTAAAATCTGATAGGCAGTTGATTTCCTTGTCTAAACTAAGAAGATTAAAACTCTTTCTTCAGATTGCTCAGGGAACGCTTTTACAAACCCTTAACTTGTAATCCAGCTCCTATAAAGAAACCCTGCTGATTTCCTGGAGAAGCAGAGCTTCAATAAAGCATTTAAAATTTTGGCAAAGATGATTTTTCACTGAAAAGACACAGGTACCAAGGTCCTCTCTTCTGTGCCTGGGATTTGTGAACGCACAGTATAAGTGGCCTGTTATTTGAATTTTAATTGTTTGGGCTTTTAATCTAACTTTCAAATTAATTCCAAGCCTAATATATTGAAGTTTTCCTTATTTTACTGTATTCTTAAAGGTACTCATAAATAAGTAGAAGTTACAAAACAAAATCTTTAAAAAGCATTAGAAAAATAAAAGCATTTTATTGTTCTTTACCACTCATGAGTTATTTTCATGTTTTGCAATTAAATCCATTCAGGAAGACAAATATTTCTTTACTACTAAGTTCTTGTTAACAACTGTGTTATGTGTACATTTTTGTAATATTTATCTGTTCTCTCTAGTAAAGCATAGCAGGGGGATATAATGTAATGCTTTAATATACTTCAGAATGTCAACTGATATTCTTTAAAACTTAATTCCTAGTATTTTTTATATTCATTTATTTTTAAATGCCTTGAAAAAACATAATGCTACTAGGATCCATAATAGAGCACAGAATAATTTTAGTAGTTATTTTATGTAAATATACTCCAAGAGTAATTCTTCCAAGCACTCTAGTTGCTTTAGAGATTCTATTATAAACTCTTTATTATTTTCTGAAATGAATGAAACAGTTAATTAGCTGTGTAAATGAATCTCCTAATATGAAAGCTGAACAAAATCAAAATATGTAATGAAATCTTAATATTATGGGAATGAAGCATTTTTTAGAAGAAAACATGTTAAAACATTGTACAGAAAAAATATATCTTCATTGTGAAGATAAAAATCTTTAAAAAAATTGCAAGTTCTTCCTGTGTTATTAAAAAGAAACACTGGGCCACATGGGAGGCGGAGAGGCTTCCCTGATTGCCCTCAGTGGAATCATGGCTTAAGCTTCCAAGGCTGCCATATAATATATAAGGAAATTCTGCCTCACAGTCAAAGGGGAACTCATTACTCAGTGTGAAGTGTGATCCTAGCATGGCCTCTTCTCTGTGCAGAAGTATTAATCATGTTCATCTTTGCTGTAATAAGATGCTAAACACTGTCATTTAGCACTGCAGAGGTATAAAATTAAACCTCTCCATACACTGCCAGGAAAGGCTACATTTCATAATAGCAGAAGGCTGGGCCCATTCACTCCCTTTGATGAGAACACTTTTTCCCATGATGCTAATAATTTCATTTTTATGGATATAGTCCATTGTGCAATCAAATATAGAGCTTGATCCTTTGTTTATTCCAGGATTGAAGCCAAAGAAAATAGCTGTCTATTATTAAATTTCATTCTGTCATAATTAAATTGGTTAAGGGTACAATTTTCTACAGAAACTGTTCATTTTCCAGTAAAACCAGTAATATGAAATTATGTGTAGAATTTGTCACATAGCAGTGCCTAAAGAAACATCTCTGATGGCTTAAATGTATAAGAGAACAGCTGTGCCAATTTGAAGGAACTGTAATGTGTTAACTATATCCATGTAATTATATTGGTATTATTTTTGTATGAAAATAAGTCTTAAAAGAGCTAAGAGTTTGGTGCAGGGAAAGGTTTATCAAGCTTCAGAGGAACAAGCTAATGGAGTGTGCCTGAAATGCACAAAAAGAAAAATCAGCTGGAGAACAATTACAATACTAGTAAGAATATTAGTGGTGACAGCTTAAAGTGTATTTTCAGAAAAAGAAAAAAAATAAAAACCAAAACCAAGAAAATACAACAACCCAAATGAAACATACCTTGAAACCTGAGCCTTCATTTTCCTTACAAGGATTTATAACCCAGGTCTATGAGCGAAGTTACTGCCATGAGTAAGGCTTGCAGAGAAGTTAGAGGTACAGAACTAAAATCTACATTTGGAAGAATATAATTTCTTTGTAAGATGAATAGTATTCAAAATGAGTTCAAAAGGAAGTCATTGACTTTTCCATTGTAATGTTGTAGATGTCAGATCATGTACCTCTGTTCATCCTTCACGACAGATCAATTTTGTCATAAGCTGTGTTATCTTTCCAGTAAAACTGAGTAATGTAATTCTTACACATATATATATATATGTACTTGTATATATGTATATATATTCATAGATATATATACATGTACATATATTTGTATAGTGGTGGCACACGTGGCACATGTTCAGCTACATCTCCAATGCTGACTCATTTTATCTCATCAGGGTATTTTTGAAATGTGATGTAAAATAATCTGAAGGGAACTATATCTTACTAGAAAAAGGACTGCTGCAGGAAAAAGTCAATAAAGTCAAGCAAATAAGTCAATATTAAGCTTGTTGAAGTGGTGTGACAGATCTAGAGGCAATTGAAAGCAAAGACCTTTTTTTTTTTTTTTGCTGGTTAGAAAATGAATAAAAGTATGGGAAGATGTCTGTGTGTGAACATGCAGGCAGACACACTAAAGCAATCCTTCCCCTCCTGCAGTGCTGCATCCAGCTCTGGGCTCCCAGCACAGCAAGGACAGGGAGCTGCTGGAGCCAGCCCAGAGGAGGCCACCAAGGGGAGCAGAGGGATGGAGCAGCTCTGCTGTGAGGAAAGGCTGAGAGAACTGGGATTGTTCTGCCTGGAGAAGAGAAGGCTTTGGGGTGACCTGATTGTGATCTTTCAGTATCTGAAGGGAGCCCACTGGAAAGATGGAGAGAGACTAGAAGGGCCTGGAGTGACAAGAATCAGAATAGTCTTAGATTAGAGATTAGGAAGAAATTCTTCCCTGTGAGGGTGGTGAGGCCCTGGCACAGGTTGCCCAGAGAAGCTGTGGCTGCCCCATCCCTGGAAGTGTTCAAGACCAGGTTGGATGGAGCTCTGAGCAACTGGTGAAGCTCTAGTGGAAGGTGTCCCTGCCCACAGCAGAAGGGTTGGAATTGCTTGTATAAGGCCACTTCCCAGCCAGGGTTTTGATTCCATGATCTACTTTCTTTAGAAGAAGAATGAATAGTTTGTTGCATTCAGGTTGGCTTGGTGTATCAAAATTATTAGCATTCCCACTCTTATGTAGCCCAGGAGAGAAAGTTTTGGAACTGCATGCTAAGAATGCAGCAGATGGATTAAGCAAAACACACTCAAATTGCTCATTGTGGATATACCTGGTGTGACATCATCCATGCAGGTATATTTTGTAGAAATTATGTTTCTAAAGGGAAATAGATGAGGGGCAAGGTCCTGATCAACTATGTGTGTGTTACATTCAACAGATAAACTTTCACGTCTCAGGAAAACTGAATTACAGCTATTAATATAAGATAAATAAGTACCATCTTTCCAGTTGTACAATAAAAATTCTTTAGGAAAATTTTTACAAAAAAAAAAAAAAAAAAAAAGCTGAAAATNAAATTAGTAATGAAAAATTTTAAAAAAAAAAAAAAAAAAAAAAAAGCTGAAAATATTCATAAGACAAGCACTGCCCTAAAAAATCTTATAATCAAAAAGATAACAAATTCTATGTGTTTTCTGGAATTGAATTTTAGTGTGATTAATGTTTTAACAGAATAATAAAATTATAAAACAGCTATTATTGCTAGTCTAGCTACAAGGATACTAACAATGGATTCTCAAAGCCCAAATCATCTCATCATCTCTATTACTGAAAAGCTTCATTACACCCTCGAAATCTCCATAACTTCTTAATGTTGTTATTCATTAACTTTGTAGTATCTTTTGGGTGTTATGTACATTCTTCCAATGTTCCTCCAGATCCTAAGACTGACACAGCTAGTTTTCTTCAATAAACTGGAAAAGGAGAAGATTTGGAAGCAGTTCACAATGAGTCATCAAACATCTCAGTATTTTTCTAACGGTCCAAGGTTGACATGACTCTATTTTTGCATGACTCATTATGTAGATCAGAATTTGCTTAGACCTATAATTTTCTTAAATTTGTGGTTTAGACTTTTTTTATTAGTTTCTAAATCTATGTTTTGCATGTTTTTTCTCCTCTCTTTCTAATCTCTAAAGCTGTTTTTACCTGACCCACAGAATAGACTCCTTTCATAACCACCAACCATGGTAAGTTTTCTGAGGCTTCTGTTGACATATTTTATCTATAATTTTTTTATACCACTGAGTCATGAAACTATCTGCTGAACCTCAACAAAGTTCAACCAAGGCCCTACATCCTTTTATTGTCATGATTTGAATATATTTGGATTGAACAGCACGTTCAAAACAAAGATGTCTGGTTCTGAGTGGAAAAGGGATTGTAACGATTATGCTTCTGCTGTAATATATTTCACTATTTGAAATTGCTAAACGGAAAGTAAAAAAAAGGTCATTTCCAATAAAAAAGTTATTAAAACGTATGTATAAATATTAACAAGGTCATATTGTCTCAAAATTGCAACTACATTGTTGTTGCTTATAATAATTAACAAGAGCAAAAAACTGAAAAATAAACCAACCAGAAACCCCAAACAAAACAGAAGACAAATTCAATTTATTCAGAAGTTGAACACATAAGAAACAAATGTTGGTATGGATGCCTCAAGATGTTGGTTTCACTGGAGTTACCAAAAAAATAAAAAAGACATAATTACTTGTTCTTCTATTTCCAGTGCACATTTTAGCTCCATGACCCTGGAGAATTCCACTATTGGTATTCAACTATAACTCAAACTATCTGACAGAGAATATTTTGTAGAAATCAATAATGTTGAATGCATTAAAGATGAATTGAAATTGTTTTATGAATAAACTGGACAGTTTCAAAGTACTCTAAAAACCCATAAAGCTCTCATTTTGCAAGTGAAAACGTGTTTTGTATATTTTTATGGCAATAATTTATGAGGAGATAAGAAGAAAAGAATATTAATTTTCTTTCTTTGTACATTCCTTAAAAAAAAATCCTTCTCTAAAGACTGTACACTTATTTTTTACCTAATAGCCAAAGGTATTGTTGCTTCGGTTCTACTAAAAACAAGGTTAGGTTTTGATCCAACAAATGAATGCACACAGTGGCTCTGATCCACGGAGATGTTCCTTATATATATCATTGTATATATAAATATATAAATTTGTGTGTTTTGCATATACACTCAAATGCTTTGATGACCTAGGAAAAGAAAAATGAAATAGTCAGAAGAATTTCTAGCAGTCTCAGTTTGACAAAGTCTACCAGAGCTCCAAGCAGGCTGAAAAGTGCAGAGTAATAAGCATGATTCTTTGGTTTGGTGTTTTTTTTTTTTTTAACAATTATTTTAAGGTTGATTTTGCATTTCCTTTTTTCTTGGTGATGTCATTGTTGTCAAATTTTTGTCTCTTTTTATACCATTATAATTATCTATTTAAATTGTTCCCCTAAACATAGACACCAGAATTGATTTTATTCGTGTGCCTGGTTGCAGATTTGCCCTTCCCATCTTCTTAGGTAGCACTGAAGTGTGTCTCCTGTCAGATCTGGCATTAAAATATCATTTTACAAATCGATGGATATGAAGGAGTACTCAATATTTGGTCATAGTAATTTCACTTTCTTTTTCTTAGTGCTTCATACTTTAAACAAAGATTTTAAAAGGCTTGTGGTTGTTTCCTGGTTTCCAGTCAAGAAGGCTGTCCTAGAAGTATTTAGAATGGTGTTTGTGATTACAACTGGGAATAATCCCAGACATTGCTTGTTTTTAGGAGTCTACAGAAAGGCTCAAAGCAATCTGATAGAAAGAAATTAGAAATGGATTTTCATTTCACTCTGCCTTTTCCATAAAACTTGATAGTCAGCTGTCTATCCCAGAACTTAATGTTAATAGTTATGTTGATGTAATTTTTAGAAGTATGAAAATTTCCAACTATTTCTTCAGTTAAGTTACCTCCCCTAAATCCAGCTTACTTTTTAAAATTTGGGTTAAATTTTGGAAAAAAAGCACTTAACCACAGTATCTTTCACTACACTTAAGAAAAACCCTTAAGATAAGAAAAGCTTAATGAACTCTGTTAGGTGTCCAATTTTTGATTGTGCTGTATACAAAGGCAGGTCTTAATTTCACTACAACACATGAATACACACTAAGTTTTTATGCAGATAGGCACTAATTTTTTAACAGGTTGAACAATCAGTCCAGAGCAGAAGCCTGTCTTCTTTAGAAATCTGGTGATATGTAATGTCCTGATATCTGGCAACTATATAGCTCTTCCTTCATACAACTTTTGGATATATATCTCAGGACTTTCAATTGTATTTGCAGTTGTAACCTTGAATACCTGGTTCTTGTAAATCTTAATTTAATTTGTACTTAACACGTATATTTATTAAAAATGCCATAGAAAGTAAATTACTGTAGGCTGATGTCTCTCTAAAATTTCATAATTTTTAAAAAATTTTGCTTTCTAAATTACTAAATTATGTGGTCGCTGTAAATAACATCAGCAAATATTTCCCATTTTCATAAGCAATGAGGTGACTCCAAACCCATAGGAGAGATACCATGAATTTCCACTGTCCAAATGAATTACTCTAAAAACTTTGATGTGATAATGTCACTTCATTTCACTTTCACTAAAAGTTTACAACTAGTCATCCAAGCTTCTGTGCTAAGCAGGGTATCTGCACAGGATATTCTGCTCTAACTACAGTAGGTTGCTACACAAAAAAGAGTATCTCTTCCCTTTGACCAAAAAGGATGATTTGACCAGTTGTTAGTTAACATAATGACTAGTTTTGACCACTAATCTAACTCTTAAACAGATAAAAATTAGATAATCTCATTTCTACCTCTTGTTTACATTAAAAATAGATTGCTTTTCAATTACATTTCCTTCTCCTTTCAGACATAGAAAGTTTTTCTGCTCTTAGTGTTATTATTTCTGAAATAAATGAGATGACAGAAATTATTTTCTCTGTAAATCTTGTTATAAAACCTGAATAATAAGAAGTTTTTCTATTCTCATCACCTATTTCCTCCTGATTCTGACAATATGTACGAGAAAGAAACCACACAAGGCACAGCAAACTTTAAATATTCTCCTTGATAGAAAGAAGTTTAAGAATATATTGGGACAGATTAAGAAATGATGAAGCCAAGTTAATATGACATTTTTTATAGATTTCAAGATATTGGAATAAACTTAGCAGTCTATCAAGCAGCAGAAACTGTTTTGCAAGTAACTAGACATCTTAATTGATTTCCAGTGGTACTTTATTGTCTGTGTTAGACAAAACATAAAGTATTTTGCACTTGTTTGTAGGTCATTTTCCTCATCTGAGAATAAAAGAAACAAAACTCCCACACTTTAAAGCCAAACAAACAGAGAGCAATCAGCACAGCATTTGGCCCCCTGAATCAATTTATTTCTACAGTTATTTTCTTACCTCATATTTTTTAATAGCTATCACTATTTTTATATGGCTTTTTATGAAAGCAAAGAATTCACAGTTAAGAAAAAGCTCTCCTGGATTTATGTTTAACTTGCAATTCTCTTCAGATGGTACAATGAAGTCAAACAAAAATCAGGGATTGTTGGAGTGAGAGGACATGAGGACACAACAAACCCAATAGAACCTCAGACAAAACCCTAAACCTTTAGATGCAGAGCTCTCTGTAGAAATTAGTTGGCGTGTGACAGAGGTGCAGGGTAGTGCATCTGAAACCTTTAAAAGCTTCTGTGCATCCTGTCTGAGCTGATCCAAATCTTCAAAAAGTCGCTTCTAATTTCAGCAACTGCAGTCAACACATGAAATGAGATTGAGTGATTTTCCTTTCTGACAGGAAATACTTTCCAACAAAAACTTTGCCAGGGGCTTTGTTGATTGGGTGGATGGGTTTCGGTGTTTTTGTTTGGTTGGGTTGGGTTGGGTTTTTTTTTGTTTGTTTGGTTTGGTTTTGTTGGTTTGGGTTTTTTTTCCTCTTTTT
>VXAC01005945.1:41846-134886 GCA_013399225.1 Rhipidura dahli
TTTTTTTTTTTTTTTTTTTTTTGTTAACTTGTTTTACTTTCAATTCTACTTAATACACATTGCAGACAATACACTGAGCTGCCTTTCTTGTTAACCTGGAATTCTGTTCAAGGCTATCATGGAACAACTAATGAGAGAAATTACTTCTGTTTCATAAAACTGTACCTAAAAGCAGAACTTGAGCCATGTCCTGTACACGTGAAATTAAATATTTTCTTTAAATTTGCTGCTTTAGATAATTCTAAGAACTAGCATACTAAAATTATTCTGTGTACTCCCTTAGTGTCTAGAAACCTGGTAAGTGATGACTGAAACCCACTGTAAAATCGTTTTGTGAAATCACAATTCTTGACTTTCTTACACTAGAGACCTAACAGTAGAAAACTATGGGAGGGAAAAAATTTCCTTTGAAAGTGTTGGTTTCTAAAAACATACATCAAGGTAGATTTGATGAATTTTCAAAGATTTTTCAAACTTTTGAAATTTTGTCAGAATTTTTCATTTAAATGCTCTTCTATAAATGTAAATATTATTTTCTATTTTTCTTGTTTGAAATTCAGATTTTGGAACAGCTGTGGGGCTTTTCTTTCCACAAAATACATTTCTCACTTTAATTTGAGATTTATTCAATAGCATATACTAAAGAAAAAAAATCCTATATTTTTTAATTTTAAAAATGTCTCTTTAGTCAGAATTATATCAGTCTCCAGAGGTAAAAGAATATTCAAAATATTTTTTTTTGGATTTTGACTTCAACAGTATATTTTAACTTGGTTTTTGGATTTCAGAACCTGAGCTGACCCTTAGTTCTTTAATTTCTCTGTTTGTGATCTCTGGCAAAACATAGTTTTGAATTGCACTGAAGAGTGTGTGTGTCTCTACTCTTCCTGGGGACTTTTTTTCCATTCCAGTTTAGATATTCCTACTCGATTTAGAAAGATGATTCTGTGAATGAGTGCTTTCTGTTCCATCAGTGTTCAAGGCCAGGTTGGATGAGTAACCTGGTCTAGTGGAAAGTGTCCCTGCCCATGGCAGGAGGTCTGAACAAGGTGATCTTTAAAATCCCATCCAACCCAGATCATCTTGTGATTCTATCATTCTAGTTAAATGTACTAATATTTCCTTTGAGACTTAATTTCAGGCCTGCTTTTTCCATCTATTGTAATTTAGGTAAATCATCATATATGTGAAAGAGAATTTTATCTATTAGATGTCCACTGGTCCTGAATATTTAATATTGTACTTGCAGCCATAGTAATGCTTTTATCTCCACTTCAATATTTGCTATGATTTTATGTGTATATTTTCTATTTCTCTGCAGGTAAGTCTTGATTTAACTTAGCAACAAAATAAATCGCATTGTCTAAGGCTTGAATATATCCAGGGTTTTATTATAGGTCATCCATCTCTACCTCTCTTCTTAATTAATTAATTGCTGAGTGATCTATCCCTGTCCTTATCTTGACCCACGAGTTTTTTGATACATTTTTTCTGCCCTGTACAGCTGATGTGGGGACTGAGAGAGTGGATTTGGTGGGATTCTGGCATCCAGCTAGGGCCAACCCACCACAGACAGTCAATAGTCTTTAATTAATGCAGTGGATAATATCTTGGACAAGAAACATTTATCTACCAGAAAACCACCTAAGATTGTAGCAATAGTGCACTTCACGTGAAATATGTTTAAATCCACATAAACATAGAGATGAAATAGTTCTATTCCAAAGATCAAATTCTCCTGCTCTAGGTGTTAGCACAGCTCCCAAGGGCACCCTTATGACATAATTTACATCTGAACACAGTTAGTCTAACTTAATTGCAGCTTTGTGTGTAATTAATTATATTATCAATCTGTCTCCTTAATGTTCGTTTGGATTTACAAGTTTTTATGATATTAGATGAACAAAGAGGAATATAAAAATCTGTGGATCCTTACCATGGATTTTAAAACATCCAGCAGGTTTGGACCCATGCGGAGAACACAAAACCAGGGAAGACTGCAGCTAAATATAATTAGGAAACATATTTTAATGTCTTCCAAAACAATTTTTATTCACTTTGGTGTCTTTTTAAAAATTTTGTTGTTTTCTTCCTAATTATTGTGTTCTTTAATAAAAAGCAGTGAGCAGTGGGGATGGAGGCAGTGGGGGTTGTTTTTGTGAGGAAAAGCTTTTAGAAAAAGGTTAGGATTAATGTGGTAAAAATTATCACTTTGGTTTATGTTCTTACATTTGTTTGGCTTTTTTACCATGCAGAGAACCTCATACATATTATGGTTTCATGTATATCTTACTCAGTCTTCTACTTCAGCTGCTGTATCTGCAAGCCATGTGTCCTCAAAATTCACTCTTACTCTAAATTTATACTTTTAGCTTTTAAATAGAGAAGCCTTATCTTTAACTGAAATGATTTGGTTTATGAAAGAGATGGATTAAAACCATGATGCTTTTCAGTTGTCATCTATGCTGTTTTAGGACTCAAAACACCTAAATTATATTTTGAACTACAGTTTCACAGGCCTTCAATCAGGAAAATTTCTGTGAACAAAGAGAGCATTCAAAGTGATGGACTAGAGCCCAACACCCATGTTCAGGGACCACTATTGGAAAATGCTTACTAAGTACATGGAATTTGTATCAGAAATTACAGGAATCTAGTACTAAACTATCCACCTTTAAGATCTGCAGTGAGAATTAGTAACAACATACAAAAGAAACATGAACTCGGAGAGAATGTAAAGGGAATCATAGACTGAGATGCAGATAGCTGAAGATATTTGACCTTCAGTGAGATTAATTCCTACTTAAGCTATCCTCAAGTTTACACCAGTTTTATTTTAAAGCAGATTTTGAGCATGGTCTTACTAATCAATTACTTAAAAAACGTTTATGTAGAACAAAATATATCTCACTATAGTACCTGGTCTTTCACAAAGAAGAAAGTCTATCTATCAATTCAGGAACAATTTCTTCACTAAAAGTGTTGTCTAGCATGGGAATGGGCTGGCCAGGGAGATGATGGAATCACCATCCCTGAAACTGTTCAAGACATGACTGGATGTGGCACTCACTGCCATGATCTGGTTGACAAGGGTGTAATCAGCCAAAGACTGGACTTGATAAACATGGTGGTTTTTCCAAACTTAATAATTCTATGATTTCATTATTCTATTCTCCCAAAAGCACAAGAAGAATGTACACCAGAAACCAGCCAAACACAACCATTGATGCACATCACTACTTTCACCTGCTTTTTTTGCTCTGGAATTACCACTGCCATTTTTTCTAACAACTCTTGGGACTTCTGCTGCAGCTGCTCACTCCAAACAGAGGTGTTCTGGCTCAGACAGCTCTGTGCTTTCTCCTTTCTTTGGAGGCTGACCCTCAAGGACTGGGTGCAGAGAGGGAGGCACAGCACAGTCCTACTGCTGTCAGAGTCCAGGGAAGCTTCCTGCAGGAAGAGATGCTGTAACAAGAAAGGGATCTTTGCGTGGTGTGAGCATTACTCAGGAAAAGTGCCATGAAGCAGCTGAGCCACAAGAGGTTCTCAGATGCTGACCCAAGAGTGTTTGGCTGTTCCACTGTGTGCTGTCAGTACATAAGGTAGGGTGAGGTGCAGTGGCTGCTTGAGATCATCCAGGAAAAATATGAGGAACTCGATTACAGACCTCATGAGTTGGCCTTCAGTCACTTGGTTGGTAAACCATGTTGCCTCTCTGAAGCAATGTTAGTAAAAACTGTGGCAACATATGTGCCTCTAAAAAAAACCATCTCAGAAAATTATCATTTTTTCATTTAATTTCATTTATTTCTGGGTTAAGCTTTCACAACTTACCATTGTTGCCTCAGAAAGCTTTTGCTAAATGTCTTTGGTAATTTCAGCACTTCTCTACAAGCTGAAGGATAAAATATGTGCTTCAGGTTAGGTTGTTTATTGTTATACCTTGTCATTTTGAAGAGAATTTTAAAGATAAATATCCATTCTAGAATATCTGCACCATCCCTATCTATATCATGTAAGGATATACAACACTAAAACCTAATTCCAAAATTATGTAGCAGTAAAATGCTGGAAAATCTTTTCAAGTGCACTGAAATAAAAGCCAGTATATTGGTGACCCTAAGGTAGGTGATTGTTCTTATCAGTAAAACCTGTGAATTTGATACCTGCAACTGTTTTTCATGTAAGTGTGTAAGTATCTATTTGCATATGCATCATTTCATACACATTTCAAACATTCTGATGTCTCTTTCCTCAAAATTTGAGGATACGCATTTTAATATTTTCTCACATAATTAGAAGGAAAGAGCCATGCTATTTTTTTCAATAATACAATTATTTTCTCATCAAACCAGATTCGATAGGGACACCAGTTATGTTTTATATATATATATATACTATATGTCATAATATAAGTGCTGTATACTTATGTTTAAAACCCCAATTTTGGGCAAAAGCCATGTGCTCATTCATTAGTATTTTTAACAAGTATTCTGACTGTAAGATTTTAGAAAGAAATGGCTTTGTAGGCATAAGATTTCTAATTTATCATCACTTTCATTTCAGTTATTTAGTGAAGTAGTGGTGGAAATGAAACGTGTACATGCTGTGCAAAGCTGATGAATCCATCTGCATGCAGTCATTCTCCAGCCAATGAAAGGTGGGTAAGGCAAAGTGAAAAGGAATTGTCTCACTTCAGAAGAACATTTGAAAAACAGCCTTTGGTAATTGCTAAAGGTTTAATATTAAAACATTTAAGAAAAGGTCTGCAGAGAACATTACATCTCTCTAAAAATATAGAAAATTAAACTCATAATATTTGTTGTAGCTATTGGTTAAATGGCTTACTTTTTTCTCTTATTACCCAAAAGCCTGTAGGAATTCAGCAGCAGAATGCATTACTGTCTCAGGTTTGCTCTGTAAAAGTGGCCAAATTTTCTAACTTGATAGAAGTCATCTCACACATATCAAACAGGAGTAAATGTCTGTGGGCAGAAAAGGAAGAGGAATTTCAGACTGAAATGTAAGCTATCTCTTTTGTGTGTGAAGACTTAGATTATTCTATTCTTATCTAGACTAACATTACAGAGGTGATACAAGACAGAAAGCATGGCTTCATTAAGGACAAATTGTGGCTAGACCAATCTGGTGGCCTTCTGTGAGGCAGTGGCTGCAATGGTCAAAGGGGGAAGACAGACTGATGCCACCTACCTGGAGTTCTGTGAGGCCTTCAGAGTTGTCTCACATGTCATCCTTGCCTCCAAATTGGAGAGACATGGATTTAAAGGGTGGGTTATTTGGTGGATAAAGAACAAGCTGGATGGACACAGCCAGAGAGCTGTGGCCAATGGCTCTGTGTCCAGGTGCAGGATGGTGACAAGTGATGTCTGTCCTGGGACACTTGGCTCTTCAATGTCTTTGTCGATGACAGAGACAGTGGGATTGAGTGCACCCTCAGCAAGTTTGCAGGCAACACAAAGCTGAGCAGTGCAGGTGACACCATAGGAGGATGGGATGCCATCCAGGGAGACCTGGACAGGCTTGAGAAGTAGACCTAGGAGAACCTGATGAGATTCAACAGGTCCAAGTGCCAGGTGCTGCACCCATGTCAGGGCAATCCCAGACATGAATACAGACTGGGAGAGAAGTCACTGAGAGCAGCCCACAAAAAAGGACTTATGAGATCTCACAGAAGAAAGGCTGGACAGGAGCCAGCAGTGTGTGCCAGCAGCCCAGAAAGCCAAGTGCATCCTGGGCTGCATCAAAAGAGGTGTGACCAGCAGGTGAGGGAGGGGATTCTCCCTCTACTCTGCCCTCGTGAGGTCCCAATCAGAGTGCACATCCAGCTCTGGGGTCCCCAGTACAAAAAAAAGTGTTGAGCATCTTACCATTATAGAGCAAGTCCAAAAGGAGGCTGTGAAGATGATCAGAGAGCTGGAGCACCTTTCCTACAAAGACAGGCAATGAGATCTGGGTGTGAACCATGTCTGGGCTATTCACCCTGGAGAAGACCTAGGGAGACCTCATTGCAGCCTTTGGCCTACTTCAACCTACTGAAAGTGCCTTATAAAAACGAGGGAGAGAAATTTTTTGCACAAGCAAATGATGTAGGAAGATAAACAAGGGAAAAGAGTTTTAAACCAAAGGAGGAGAGGTTTTGGTTAGATGATAGGAAAAAAATTTTTTTACCCAGAAGGTGATAGAGCACTGTAACAAGTTGCCCAGAGAAGCTGTGGTTGCTCCATCCTGGGATGTATTCAGGGCCAGGTTGGGTGAGAGTCTGTGCAACCTGGTCCAGTGGAAGGTGTCCCAGCCTGTTGCAGAACAGAATGGGTTAAACATGAACAGTGTGGCTAACTTGTTAAAAATGGTACAGCAGGAGCTATGAGAAAGAAGCCGATAGAAGACACTGCGAAGATCACATCCTTCTGCACAGAACAGAACACCCTGGCAAAGACTGCAGAACAACCTGCAGGAAGATAAGCAAGTGTGCAAAAGAAAAAGCAACATTATAACTTGCAATGCACTAGCTAGCAGGCAGACAGAACAAATGGAAATTGTTATGCAGAAGCTTAAGCAGTATAAATATCTGTGCCTCTGCTCAACAAATGTCCTCTCATCACTGATGCTTAGTCCGTGTGTGTTTCAATCACCGTCACCAGCCCATAGCAGGGGGAATTGGATTAGATGATTCTTAAGGCCCCTTCCAACCTGAAATATTCTATGATTTTGTGATTCTGTTATTCTGATTCTGTGATACAGAAGGAGAACAACAGCAATAATTCTTAGTGTGTCCAAGTTAGAGTTTGTGTCACAGTGTTACACTGAAACACACTGACCTTTGCTCCGTTGCTGCCATCACAGGGCTCTAGTGTCCATCTTCATGGGACCTTTCATTTTTCCTTGATTTTAAGCCTCTTTTTGCTTTTGTTCTTTATCCTCATTTGCCATGGTTTTTTTTTTGTTTGTTTTTTTTTTGACAGCAAGATGCCAAAATATCTTAGATTTTTTTTTTAAATCTTTTATTTTTAAAACTTAATGGGAAAACACAGTTTTCAAAAGAACGTTCCTGTCAGTCAGATGTGTATTAGAATCTTCTTTTCATATCTCTGATCCTTCCAGAATAGATTTTCACTCTCCCATTTAAAGAACAGTGTTAGTGAAGAGCAATACAACTGAAGAATGTAAACCCTTTTCTAGATTATTGTCTAGAATTAAAGAGCTTCAACTGTGATATTAATATTTTAAACTCATGCACAATTCATTATAGACCTTTTCATAGCTAGAGGTGTCTCTGTATTCAAAGAGTTAAAATTACAATAAAGGACAAAATCTGTGTGCTTTTTAATTAGAAAACTGGTTGTTAATATATCATTGCCTGTTGCCATATAATTGTCAGGGAAATTGTTTTTTCCTTCTTCAGTTTTGTTTTTTGGGGTTTTTTGGAGGAAAAGGAAAGCTTTTCTTTCCCCCAGTCAAGCTGTGCAAACATAAAAAAAAATTTATGCTTCAGTTACATTCCTAAGGGATAAATAGCAGTTAGGTAGCTAACTCTAACTGAATTTCAATGCAAGTGAGGGACATCTCTGCTTTTGCAAATTTCTCCCCCTATAGAAAGTCAGGTTTTTAACTATAGCACATGCTTTCCCTTGGTAGCAGTAGGAAGCACCCTTATAATTAGAAACTTGCAATGAAATCTTAATGAGAAACATGAGACAATATATCATAATCTAATCTAATGATACCTATTAGAATGTTAGAGCTCAACTCATCAGTAGTATACTTATGAATACTTATCTTCATTTTTAGGGAATTTTTTTAACTTAATGGATGGATATAATCACCGAGAAGACTGAAAGGAATACCTGATTGCAGACTGACCCTGGAGCAAATTGTGATATAATTCATGTTTCAGGCAGGACAGGACTAGTTTACAGAGGGAGAGTAAGACTTTTTCATTTCAACAGTTACAGCTGAACAGAGAGAAAGTACAGCAAGTCTTGCAATCCTCATTATTTTGTCATAACAGCAGTGGTAAAAATAGGCAGAGTATGTCCTTTATTGGCAGGAATTGGACAGAGGGACCTGATCAGTATTCTCCACCTTCACATTTTTGTGTCTGATAACAATAATGGACACCTGGTAGCTGAGATTTTCAGCACTGATTTGAAAATATGTTGCATATATATTAATCAAAGGGTTTTCCTTTTTGAATTATAGATCAGAGACAATAGAATGATAAATAATACAAGAACAAGGTTGCTATGAAGGAAGTTTCAGAAAGGGGTTCCAAAAGCACAATAAGATGTGCTTTCACATCTGTCTGAAATACATTTTTGTGAAATTCCTGGACATTAATCTTTTTAGAGCAGTCACATATTTGTACAATTAATATCACGAGTCATTTGTCAGAATTCATAAGGTCTGTCATTTGAAGATAACTGTCACGAGTTTTTTACACATTAATCATCTTCTGTACTGCAAAATATTCAGACAATGTGATTTTAGTGGCTTGCAGAAAGAATAAGTGTAGCAGCCAACAGCCAAAAATGTAAAAACATTCATTTTCAACAGTATTATTTTTTCTTGTAATATATCCTTTTCTCCTATTGCCTATTTATATTTCTATTTCCCTTTTTCTGCTACTGCTCCTTATCTCTTTTCCCTTTCATCCCGTTCTTATTTTCCCTTTCTTAATTATTCTTCCTCTTTCTTCTTGACACTCTCATTACATTTATTTTTATAAAGTC
Source organism: Rhipidura dahli (assembly GCA_013399225.1). Lineage (NCBI taxonomy): Eukaryota > Metazoa > Chordata > Aves > Passeriformes > Rhipiduridae > Rhipidura > Rhipidura dahli. The sequence goes on from VXAC01005945.1 coordinate 50,597, forward strand.
TCTTTAGAAGGGAGAGAACACTATTAACAATCCTGAGATTTTCCTGCTTATGAATTTCCAGTAACGAATGTCTTTTATATCATGATTTTATATTAGAGAAAATAAGCTGGAGCATGAAAGCACAGCTCAGGCCAAATGAGAAATTCCCTTTTAAAGCTGTGTTAGTTGCATTAGGGGATAGATAAAACTTTCTCCTGCATGCAGCCAGCACTACCTCAGGTCCCTCTCTACTCCTGTGTACAGTAACCTTCCCTCCCACTCTTTCCCTGGGTCACTTAGGTCAGATGATTTGAAAACATAGGTGCAGTCTGAAAGTGCAGCATGATTATGTATTGTCCAACACATGCACAACAGATATCTTGGATGAAGAAGCTCCTAGGCCAAGCATTAAGAGGCTCACTGACCCTGATGGAAGATTTCAGTTTGCTGCAAACACCAATCAGCCTCTGATGCTACTTGCAGATCCCTGGTGTTGGTGTCTTCTGATTCTTTGTTTTTCAGATGCTACCCCAAGGGTTTTAAAAGTTTTCCTGTCAGTATTTTCCCTTTTGAAAGCATGAACCTCTCCCAGTGCTTCAGCAACGACACTTCTGAGTTTTCAGTTTTCTTATCTTGCATGATTTTACATCACACACTTCCTCAAGCACTGAAACCAGGTTCCTGGTAACACAGAGCCAGGGTGCAAATGCAGCCTGGGGACACAGACAGCTGAGTCCTTGGGGGGAAGGTGATTCTTGATCCCTCCCTCAGCCTGCAGGACGTGCCATTATCTCCATTCCTCTCGCAGTGTCTGTGGAAGGAAGTGCTTCTTTCTCTCTTGTTTCTGTGCTAGAAACAGCTGTAGCCCTTCCTCCAGCTCTTCTGAAATCACAGAAGCCACACTGAATACTTGTACAGTCTGAGCCCCTTAAGCAGGATCATTTCAGCTATTCTTAGATTGTGTATCTTATTTCTGTAAGCCTGTATCATTCTCTTGAGCCTGAAAATTTCTACTGAACATATCTCCTCTGCAGCCTTTCAGCATTTCCCTCTGTGTCTGTTGATTACATGTGCTGGTTTTGATACTTAATTTGGAAAAGATCTAACATAGGAAAAATGTATAAAATTCTTCTGGTTTAGGAAATTGTGGGATTTAAGAATTTTAGTTATCTTCTCTTGTTGGCTTGCTAACTTTAAAAGCCTATGTTAATGCTATATTAGCAGGAAATAATAGTTTCATGGGTCTTATCATTGCACATACTTTTAGCAGCGGATCCTTTCTGTCACATAACTAATTCCAGGAAAGTATCTATGTTTAAAGAGAATGTAAAATTGAGCAGAATAAAAATAAGTAGGCACTAGTTAAAGTGTTTGAGGAAAAAAAAGTAAAAATAATTTGAGGAATAAAAATGTTGTCATGAAGGCAATATTTTTCATTTGCTATTTGAAAGAAAATTGAGGCTCAGGCTACCAAAAGAACAATAAATTTTTTTCTTATTTTCATTTCTTAAAACTATTTCCAAAAAAAAAAATAGAGAAAGAGCACTGCAAATGCTGAGCTGTCAGACTGAATTTTAGGGCCACTGCCTCTGCCAGTAGGTCCTGACATGGGACATAGCTTTTGCCAGATACGCTATACCTAAACACTCCTGTGGTGCCTGGGGGTGTTTTGTACCTTACCATGGGTGAAGATGCTTATGCCCTTGGTCCAGCCCAGCCAGATCAGAAACTATGAAGCCCCACTAATCCATTCCCAGTTTAGACTGTTTTAAAAATCAAGTAATGCACCCAGTTTTTCAGCAGGCTCATTTATACTCATTTATCTGTAGTTCTGCATAAATTCTTTTCTGTATTTTCAAGTCCCTTATAAACTCTGGGATTTTGAGCAGCACAATTTGTTCATTTGCAGTTAGACAGCAGTGAAAAGTACGTTTTCAGCCAGGGCAGAGGTCCCAGAGGTACTTCTACATATCTGACTCAATTATTGATAATTACGTAGCCATAACTGCATGGAGTTCAATATTTAAGATGATTTTACTTCCCCCGCCTCTGCCTCCCCTCAGCTCTGGGGTTTTTTTTCTATAGATTTTACATGGATGCTCTGAGAGAAACTTCCACTATATAATTCCATTTTTATACTGGTCTGTAGGACTTAGATTAAATGGGAAGCCAAATTCTCTTAAGTCATAATACCGATCAAAATGAGTGTTAAATGTACTGGCAAGGATTCTTGTCTAATTTTTCTGCTTAATGACAATTATATCATTAAATGAATAATGGAAATACTAAGAAAGAAAAAAAACTATATCTTGTTAAGAATTCTGGGAAAAAACCCAGGTTTTCATTACCTTTATTGCCTTACATCTTTTTAATTCACTATTGTTATGAATCCATCCACCATTTCATCAATCCTCAGAAGGACCTTTGTCCCAAACCATAAATAACACCTTTGATTTCTTTACCAAAAGGCACAGTCACAGTAAGCTGACTAAAGGGAGACAAAGGGGAGGCAAATTTTGGAAAAATGAAATAAAATATTGTCCTACTCTTTTAAAAGTGTGGTTAGGATGGTTAAAACAACACAGTTTCTTCAGCTTTTCTTTGACAAATTGCAACCTAATTCAAAAAGGAACCTATGAAATAATATTAGGAAACCATTCTTTTAACAAGTAAGAAAAGGTCATGTCAACTTTTAAGAATATATTTCTAACAGGAAAAATAGGGTGACTTTTAAACTGTATCAAGCTGTGATAATGTAGTTTCATCAGTGTTGGCTTATCTGTAATGTATCTATCTTGACATTGAAGTCAAATTGAGTTAGATACATTAGGATTTCAGAGCAGTTCCCAAATTAACAAAGACAGAAAGCAGGTAGGAGTTTAACTGCAAATTCTTATTTTGCCTTAATCATGTGGCAGGCCAAAATTCACAAACGTTATCAAGGTAAATACTCAAGTGAATATTTGTGCAAGTATTTAGCCACAACTGGCTCTTTTGCAAACATCTTTTGCAAACAAAACTTTGCCATCTATAAATGCTTGCAGAAATGAAAGAAAGAATCCAGTAAGTGATCTGAAAAAATCTCCTAAAAAAACCTTTAGGATTCTCAGTATCCTTAGAAATTATATAAAATATGGTTTTCTACAAGTAAAATATTAAAGAGCTGTGTATAATTAGAAAATAGTTATACAAGTAATAAAACAAAGTTAAATCTTTCTAGATCTGTTGCTCGTAGTAGTTCAAGATTGGTGACAGACTAGATTTATGAACCTCCCACAACTACTCAGTGGCTGGCAGACCAAACACTAAGCAGTGGATCAGCTGCTTAATGGTTGATACGGAGTAAGTCCCTTCCCTTACGTGAAGATGAGATCCCTAAGGACCCAGGGCATTCTGAAATTCTGGAAAGCATTTCAATCAGTAGTTTTCAGTCTGTGACCTAGAGATCTAGGGTTTTTCCTAAGTCTGTAAAAGGTGACTAACAAAATAATTTCTTACGCTGATTGCTCACATTTCCTCTTCACAGGTGCTAATATCCTCTGAAAATGTTACGTGGCATCAGATTATGTTTGTTATTTCCAATCAGTAATCATCTCCCTTTTGTCCATATTGCACAGGAACTGATAATTTGCTTGAAAATCAAAAAAAGAGGACACTTTAACTGTCATTGTTTAGGATGAAATCTCTGGTAAGTTAGCTTTAAAACAAACAGAGAATGCCAAAACTCTGTGGGGGTGAAAAAAATTTATACATTCAAATATATCATCTTTGATTGAAGCCTTCCAGTCCTAGAAAATTGCAGCACATGTCATAGGACTTCTGTTCAGATAATTCCTATTCATTTTGTATGACTTTTTTTCATCTTTCTCAAGAATACTACCAACTTTTAATAAAGTTGTTATCTGCTAACAGCTGCTTCCTGCAGCAGGATGTCTTATTTCTGTTAGTCTATTAAAACTTTCTTAGCCACAATTCTTCCCACTGCCATGAGTGATCTGCCTGTTCTCAGTCAGGGAAATATGGAGAGTTTTTAAAGTTCTTGAAGCCTAAAGAAAAAACTGACTACTTGTTTACCAGTACAGCATACCTTAAATTTTTGGGTTTTTTCTTTAAAACATTATATACTAATTTACATAATTTATATTTTCAGTTATTCCTCAGTCAGACACAGGCAGAATGCTTTTGAAAAGGTCATGAAAAGCAGAATGCTTTTTCACAAAGGCATGTAGTGATAAGACAAGGTCAGATGGTTTTTAACTGAAAGGTTTAAATTGGATTTTAGGAAGAAATTCTTTACTGTGAGGGTGGTGAGGCACTGGAACAGGCTGTCCAGTGAAGCTGTGAATTCTCCATCACTGGAAGCGTTGAAGGCCAGGCTGGATGGGGTTCTGAGCAACCTGGTCTAGCGTAAGGTGTCCCTGCCCATCTCAAAAAAGTCTCTTCCAACCCAAATAATTCTATAATTCTATGTACAATTTCATCTGTACAATTTCTAGATGAGAATTTTTTTACAGAAGATTAAGGGTATTGAAAACATTTTCAAATTGAGAAGTGGCTTTGATTGAGTGAAATGAGGCTTTTTTCTGGTTTGCATTTCTTCACTGAAAGATTTCCATTTTTCAATCCTAAGGCAGGATTTTGACTAGTTTATGCCTTTGTGACTTGAGTATCAACATCTGTGCTTATCTTTAGAAATGTCATTCATCATTCATGGTGTGCACAAATGCTCATTAGAAAAACTGAAGATACAAGAGAAATGTCTAAATAAAGAAATGGAGTCAAAAACACTCCATTCAAAATAACAAAAATTCAGGAGATTTTCTTTGCCATTTTACTTTTTCTCTAGAAAGTATATCATAATTTCTTTCGTTTTAAACAAAGGTTAGCAATTGCTGTTAACTATTATCAAGATATGAATTAAGTAGGTCAGCATTTAAACATTTCAACATTTAGAAAATCAATAAATTATGATTAATTCTTCCATAACTTACTTAGAAAGTATTAAAATCTTCATTGTTTCCTTATCTAAATTCACGGGTATCTAAACTAAGAAGCAGAAACCACGGGAAATACAATGAAGGGTGGCAGATACTGTATTTAATGGGAGGTTTTAGAAGCCCATTGGAGTATTAAATCCTTATGTCAAGTCCCAATTCTTGCTGAGAAGGGCTTGTAAACTAAATAGCTTCTTTCATATTGTGTCTTTTTAAGTCTAAATAAGGTTCAGTTCTGTTACTAGTAAGCTCGTTTTGAGGATCTGCCCCTATTTTACTCATGGTAGGACAAGATGAATCTTTTATTAGCAACTGGAATTAATGTTTTCCTTTGTATATGGCAAAGTGATGTCAAAGTACAGGATCTTGCCTTGCTGACTGTGGTGAAGAAAGAGTAAGTTGGACTTACAGCACATAAGACCCATTAGACCACCTTGGCCCACACTCAGCTCTGCAAATCAGGAATGATCACCAGAGTGAGAATTCTGTCGGTTTTTCACATGTTAGACAGAGAGGAAACGTCCTATTTTCTCCTTCTCTTATCTTCCATTTAACAAAATATCAGTGCTGATTGAAGAAAGAAAACAAGACATGCAAACAATGTCTAAATATATCGCTTAGATGTTCAGCTCTTACGTTTGCCCTAAACCTTCACTTACACGGAATAAGACAGAGATAAAAGAGAAGTCCTTAATTATTTTTTTTTATGTGTTACCAAGAGCCATTAAATGCTTTTCCTGAACTGTACAAAAAGCATCAATAAAGAACATTTGTAACCAAATTTTGCTGATTTTACTGATGTTCCTTTGTCTCTGGAAGAGACATTATCAAGAATGATATATTGCATTGTACTTTACAGCAATAAGATCAGTCTCAGGTACTATGTGACCTAATTCTTCTCTGTGTTCTTAAAACAGGAGAAATTCAGAACAAAATATTTAAAGCTGCATATCCTTTTATGCTCAGACACCTGTATAAATATTTTTGGCTGTCTATCTGTTTGATCGTTTTTGTTAGCACTCTTTAGAATGGTGATTGGAAGGTTTCTATTTGCTATAAATCTTCAGACTTCAGCAAGTAATCAGGTCTTTACTAGGTCAACATTACACATTTCTCATTATGAAAACAGTGCTTTCATTGCTGACTTTGCTTGGATATAATCAGAGGCTGGGAGATGCACATTTGACATGAGAACAGCCTTTAATAATGGGAAGCTAATTTTAAATTAAAATCAAAATGGACAAAACTGTTAATATTTGTAAAACTCTTCCACAGTATAAGAGATATTGCAAACATTTCTTAAACAGAAGAAACAAGCAAGACACTAGTTATCTGTGGATCCATAGCAACTTAGTGCAGCTTCTTAGACCAAAATTTATGAAATATGAGAAAAGGATGTTCACCTGTTGTTAGTGATATTTCACAGCTAGCAGTTAAACTCCATTTTTATCTCATCTAATAATATATATTCAGCCTGAATCTCTAGAATGTACTTTTCACAAGCTTCTTAGACATATCAGCTGAGATTTTAGAGTTTCTTCGCAGTGTCTGGTTCAGATTTGTGCAGGGCAAAATTCAAATTCTAGTACAATTTCATGACTTTTAGTGAAGAAAAGAGTTTTATTTGTCATAGTCAACTTTTTCATCAGTGACAGAAAATGGGTGAGAAAATGAATAAAATTATGTGTGTTTAGTATAAATTATAGCAAGTGCTTAGAAAATCCTCAGAGAAATTTTATTTTAAGTTCTTTTACTGTGGAAAAAGAATTTTCTGGAGTTTCTACTTTTCTTACACAGCTCCAGAAAGCAAAGCCAAAAACAATCCTGAGACGATACATCAAATGCCTGGGAATATCAGCTGTTAAAAAGTTAAGCATCAAATAAGCAATTAGTTTATATGCCTGTTTTAATTAGCATATTTATTAATAAATTTGAGTATTCAAGTTAAAAATTCAGATAAACTAAATTTTTATAGCTAATATATGTGCTATTCCTTCACTTTAATTCGCACATTTTAAAATCTATGTGGCCTTGAAGATAATATCATCAACATGCTTTGGTAAGCTTCCTCTGAGATCTTCTGTAACTAAACAATGTTGACCATGCCTGACAGGTTCTCCATCACGAATTCAGTTCTCAGACTCCCAAGCAAATTTTGTTGTCTTCTGATGCCCATCTTTTAACCTCTCCTTTGAATGTCCCTTCACTGATGTTGTGACCTGAGCCATACAGATAAAAACTGGACCTCATGCTACTAGATTCCTGAAAAAGTATCTCTTGTTCACACTCTGCTTTTAAGAGGCAAATTTCTTCTCTGCCAGGGAATCCTGACGTTTGGGAGACCCATGCAAAGGATGCACATCTCATGCATCCCATTGAAATTTGATCTCGGGTTCCTTGATGTCGCAACATTCAAATACATTTAACGTTGTCTTTCTGCAGTGTGTGGAGAGAGAAATGACAAGGATTATCCCAGATAGGATTTATCATTCATTCATCATATTGTGCTTGGGCCATGGGATGATTCCTCACTATATCTTTTATGAACCTCCCCAGCACGCTGGTTTATATTTCAAGGCGAGCACTTGGGATTTCATTTTGGCTTCATATCAAATACAGTTTAAGAGGCCAAGTTTTTCTGCTGTCAATACTAATTGTGACAAGTTAATCCACCCTGAAATATTAAGCAGAAAGAGTGTTTAGACATTCAACTTCCTTTTGCTTGTTCACCAGAACTGTTGAAAACAGAATATGTTTGACATAATTGAGACTTTAAAATTTGTCTACTCCCTTGACTTTTTTTCAGATCTTCCACCAGGAATATTTCATTCCATTTTAAAGCACATTTTTTTCATTAGAAATCTCCTTGGTTTCTGAATTTTCAATGTTTTGGTTAAAATACTTTCAGATGTTACTTGAAATGGATACTAATGATAATGGTACTAACTAGAGGTGTACTGTACTAGTATGTCAAGATCACAGCTTGCCATTGTTTTAAGCATTGCAATTAAACACAGTGAGTGGCAGTATTTCCTAAGGTTCTCTTTCAGAAAAAATGAAAATATGATAATTATCTTTTATGCAGATAACACTGAGAAACAACCCAAGCAAGTGACAAGAATCAGAAAGAAGAAAGAAAACAAGTTTCCTGAACAGAATTTATGGTTCCTTGAAACTTTTATATGGTTTGAACTCTTTGTCTTATGTTTCTGTCCACAAGGTGCATAAATTTCCTCCAGATAATTCCTGGGTTTTGTCTATGTGCTTATATGTTCTGCAGAATATTTGTGCATATTTCAAAACTATTATGCAAATTACTCCAAAATGTCTAGAGATAGTAATGTGTAAGTTACTTGACTATGATTCTAATTTGATGAACAACACTCAGAAGTTTCACTGAAACCATCTTTCTGTCTCAGGTTAAAAGTGCAAGTATACATATTTATAAAATAAAAATTACCATTCAGCAATATTCTTGCAGTTGCCTTTTCCGTTGGTATTCATTGAGAGTATTCTAATCATATATTCATTTTATGAAGTATTAATTGGGACTATTAATATGAATTCCAATATTCTTTTAATATTCAGTGATCATAGAATATTAATGAAAGAGAACACAATAAATCAAAGAATGCACATTAAAGGGAACATCTTTTTTTATTTGAAAAAATATTTTTGAAAGTGTTCTGAAGATATTTGTACATTTCAGAGGAGGACCATATCTCTGAATTCACTTTGAGTTTTGTCATGCAGATTTCCTAAACAGAATACATTATTAAAGTAATGATTTACTCTCCTTTAAATAACATTTATGCTTCAACATGAGAGCATTCTGCCTCACCAGGTGTGTCCAGGATCTGACTGTGAGCAATGGATCTGAGCCAGCAGTATGGAATTTCTTTTCTTCAGCAGCTACACAAGGAGCTTCTTCATCAGCTCCTTAAGATGAAAGACTAAGTTAAAAAAAACTTGTCTAAACCCATTCAAGCACAAAAATTACATCTGAAAAAATATATAACACAGAAAGGACTAAAGTTGTTTGATATGGATCAGTATTTCTAGAGAAAATAGAGCACTGCAACTCAATGAATTAATCACAGAATCACAGAATATCCTGAGCTGGAAGGGACCCATTGGGATCATCAGTCCAACTCGTGGCTCTGCACAGGACACCCCAATAAATCCACCCTGTGCCTGGGAGCATCCAGTGCTTCTTGAACTCTCTCAGACTTGGTGCTGTGCCCACTTCTTATGGTAACCTGACAGATACATTATATATTGATTCTTCTTCAGCTTTTGCCTTCTCTCCGTATGTACAGAGCCACATCCATGTAGGCAAAAAGAAAACCTGGATTTCTTTTCATTAAGTGGGAGCACATATAGAGAATTAGTACTGAATTCCTAGTTTTTGTTTGACTTTATTCTGTTTTAGCAAGAACTTTAATTCAACAAATTGTGAATCCTATTATCTCACCTTATGACTTCATGTACTGAGGGTGGAAAAAAAAATTAGTTTTTCACAGCTAATTTGTCATTTCATATATCCAATTTCTAAAAACTTTTATAGACATTACACATCTAATTGATTTTTAATACATCTTTGTTTTTTTTTCTCTATATAAACTCTTGAGGGAATCTTCAGACAGAGTTTTAACATGAATCATGAAGAAAACTGTATGTAACAGATTTCAAAGAATTTTTTTTCCTCTAAAAGGATAAGGATGTTCTAAATGATATGGCTCCAACAATTCAGAATGGTGGTTTTCCTGAAGTGTTAAATTTCATTTTAAAGTAGAACTTTTTACTGTAGAGAGGCTCATCAATCAGGGCATGCTTTGTCATATGGAGGTTTATTACAATAATGTTCAGTGCTGGGATTTTTTTGGTACTTAGTACAGTTTGAGTCGAACGGTATTGTCAAACTGCCAAGTTATTGAAGCTCATGAACCATCTCACTGACTTCAGTATTTGCAGAAATGGAACCTAATTCTGCAAATATGATCCTGAAACAGCCCAAGTTACAAGGATTAAACATGTAAGGCTTACTACTTTACTATTTTAATTATCAACTGAAATGCTTTGCAGGAGAGGCTGAAAAGGATGGTGTGCCAAAACCAGAAGATTTTGAATGAAAATAACTGCAATTCTTAACCTTGTCTGCACAAATATGTTGAGAACATATGCAGTAACTTTGAGTATGGTGCAAATTTAGCTAAAATCAAGCTGGAATTTTACATAAAAGATGGAATGAATTGCTAATTTAAGCAGGAAGACTACAGAGCCCTTGAATCGTGCTACTCTATGTTTCAAAGTTGTGGCAAGGCTGTAATGTCAGAACTCAAGAGCTGGCAAACTGCACCTGCAATTAATGTCAAATAGTTGTCTAAAGTGTGGAGTAGGCTTGTCTTCAAGAGCAGAAAGCCAACATATATCTTATATTTCTTCCCTGTGTGAATGTCAAACCCATTAGTATTAAAGCAGCATATGTAATGGGCTGCTAAGAATTTCACCAGCACAGATAAATTGGGTGGATCAATATGTTACTACATCGTCAGTACCAACTGACTTTGAGTTTTGGTAATGGCTGACAAAATGATTCAAGAGGAATATGTAGAGGAAATAATTGCTCCCCTCATTAGAGAAAGCTCTCTGCTTGTTCCAATGATTCCACAGAAGGCTATAACTGCTGCTAGTTTGCTGAGCTGGCAAAAAAAAGCAGGGAAAGCAGGAGGCTGAAACACTGGAAGCACTATTCTCCCTTTACAGTCACGGAGTTGAAGGAGGTTTTAAAGGTACTAATAGAGTGAGTCAGAAATTCAGCATACTGTGTGCACATCTTCACAGATTTTTCATCCCCAAAGATCTATGAAATTTATTGAAGATGGCTGCAGTTGTCTGACAATGTTAGTTCAGCACAGACATTACATAAAGGTCAGGTACTTTGCTCAGCCCTGTCATAATGCACAGTTACAGTAACAATTGTATATAGCTACCATGCCAGGGTTTACAACTGAGTGTGAGAGTGAAAATGCTTTGTGGATATTCCATTCTATGCCCTTAATGTTCTTGCTATACTATTGAAGATTATGAACTCAAAACCATACACTGTCCAGCACTTTCTGCTTGGGGAAAACTTCAGTATTTTCGTTGCTTAGAAGAGCACTCTCTCATCCCTAAAGAGGTACCTGGCAGAGCCTATTCCTATGCCAGGTTATTTGTCTGCCTGATGCACTCTGGAAAACATACCCTATCAAATATGTGTGTGATCCCATGGTGGGCCAATGGACTGATGCAACACCACCAAGTTATTCTACCAATGGTGCAAGAATTGTTTCAGCTGAAGCTCTCCCTGCAGCACCAGCCCCACAGCCAGGTATTGAACCATGGTACATATCCAATTCTTTCAGCATTTGAAACCATTGCAGGATTGTGTCACTTGTCCCTCAGGCCCTTTCCCTCACTTCCAGAGCTCAGTGTCCATTGGCACGCTTGGGATTCACCCAGCAGTGTCACTGGTGTCCAGATGGATGAACAGCAGAGGTTAACAGCCCAAGGGTAAGGTAAGGCTTGGTATTCCCTCCATAACATCCTAGATATGGTGGTCTATTCAGTTTATATGGCAAGGTTTTGCATTGGGTCAACTTTGTAGACACCCATATCAGAGAAGAAAAGGGAGGTGGTGCTCCAGCAGCCCATGGGGAAGACCATGGAGAGGCAGTTGTTCCCTTGGAGTCCATGAGCAATCATATCTGCACACATCCACTCTGCAGCCCTGGGAGGAGCCCAGGTTGTAGCAGGTTTAGTCTGAAAGACTGCAGCCTGTGGGAAGGATCTATTCTGGATCAGGGCAAAAGGTGTGAGGAGAAAAAAGAACCACAGAGAGGATGTGTTACAGACTAAACCCAATCCCCATTCCCTAATCCCCTGCACTGCTCAGGCAGAAGGAGATAGAATGGTCAGGAGTGAGGATGAGCCCAGGAAGAAAGTGGGAAAATGAGAAGGAAGATGTTTACAGTTTTGGTTTTATTTCTCGCTATCTTACTTTGCTGTTAAAAATTGCATTAAGCCCCCAGGTCAAATCTGTTTTGTTCATGACAGTAATTCCTGAACAACGTCCCTGTCCTTGTCTTGAACCACAAGATCTTTCATCTTATTTTGCCTTGTCTTTCTGAGGCACCAAGCAAAGGTTAACCCACCACAGAGCACCCCGAAAGAACCAAGTCTCCCATTCCAGTTAGAGCCCATCGGGGGGATATTTCCATCCTTACAGGTACCTGGCAGCTATTTCCCACCTTTCTCATTTTGATCAGCACCTCACTGTCCAGCATGAAGAAAAATGACCAAACCTCTGCTATTGAAACATGAATATTTTTTTTCCTAGGTGAGATATTCACAACTTACAGACTATACATTAATTCTATGAGCACTATTGATTATAATATTCAATTATTTCATTAATTCATTGAATGTCAATAATATGGATGTAGCTACAGGAGTACACATGAACACAAAGGTATTGCTATCCCAATGTGACTATATTAGCAAGTGATATACAGAACTTTATATAAATAACAAATGGTAATTAAGTTTTATTCATAATGTGTTTGGAGTAATTCACTTTGCCTTCAGAAAGACACTACCCCACGTAAAGCTGCAAGCAATTTATACTGCAAAAGTCAGTTGCTTTCTTTTTAGGATAAACAAATAGAAAGAAATATAAAAAAACATGTCAAAATACTCTTACAAAAATAAATTATACATAAATATGTAAGAAATGCTGATCTATGAGCTGGTAAAATTGTAATGTTGCATATTTCATTATATGTTGCCTTTATGTTTTAATATAGTGTTTCTTCATATTACCATAAGAATTTGAATTTCTTTATTAGACAATTTTATTAGACAATGTGTTTATTACTATTTTTATGAAAATTGAATAAATATTGGATGAACAAGAAGCTTTGAAAATTAACTGCTTTTATATCTTTTAATGTTGAAGTGGTGGAGGCCTAATCTTGTTCTGTTTAAATTAATGCAATACTTGTGACTTCTCAAAAGGCTGCAAGATAACAACATCGTGTTTCTAAGAGAGAAAGAAAGGTTGGAAATATGACCTAATCTCCTATACTGTGTGAACAAGATTGTTCATAGTCATTACTTCTGGGGATGACAAACCTTACCATTGCCAGGGTAAATTGGTCAATTGACAACTAACTTCTCTGGCATTCTGGTCTTGCTATGCTCTGTTTGCTTTAAATGCTTGTCCCTTGGCTTTAAGAGCTATAATGCAGAGAAGGATCTTATTTTTACAGTCCGTAAAAGCAATCCCAATCACTCAGCTCTACATACATATTCAAATACTTATTACTTTAGTCTAACTTCTGCATTAATACAATTGCATAGACCTTTTCCTATAACACAGTCATAAGCACTTTTTTTTATATCTATCAAAGAAGACTAGATAGGCATAAACACTCAGATATATTTCTGGGCTATTGCATTGAACTAGAGACAGAAATCATGCATTTTATTTGCTCTCTTTTTCTGTTATGTTCCATTAAGGGAGAGGAGCAATGTGAAACCTCTGTGCACTATGAAATTACAGACACAATCTGCTGAAACTATGCCACTAAATACACCAAGTGTCAGCTAAGCGTGTCAGCTAAGCATCTCAACTAAGACTGAATATGTTAAATTATTGGGTAAAGGTATTTTTTCCCCAGAAATATTGTGCAATATCATGGGGTATGGATCTGATTAAAAAAAAAAAGTTGTTTTTTCATAGCATGTTGGAATTTATGTTTCCTACATGGGTGAGAAAGCACTTTCCTCAGGGAGCTATTAGCCACGCTCAAGGGAAACAAGACTTCACAGAAAGTAAGATATAGGAGGTAGAAGAGACTCTGTGAGCCTGAGGGATTGGGATACTTGGCTGAGAAAACTAGAAACAAGATGGCCAGGCTAATAGCAAAAAAACTTGTTGAAGATTAAAGGGAATTTGTTACAATTTACAGTCACAGGTTAGTTACAATCAGACCAAAGGTGCACCAAGGACTGCTTTTAAAGAACAGTGTGCAAACTGAGTTACATGTGATTTTTATTCTTCTTAGTAATTTCCACTGTGTAAATGTGGAAATGTGTAGTAATTTTTAATAGGGTCTATTTAAAAAATCCAGTCTTTTTAGTATCAAGTCTGACAGAACCTTTCTCTTTTATTGTGAAGGATTTGTGGTTGGGTTGCTTTTTGGGGACAGGAGGAGATGGGGAGGAAACTTGATAAGTCACCTTCATTCCTACTTGGAGAATTTTGCATAGGAGACAGGCCAGGAAAATCTACCTCAAAGTTCTGGTTAACACTGGGTCTCTTTAAAGTCCTTAGGGCACACAGGTTCAAGGGATGCTTCCAGAAGGTGGTGAAAGACTTTTTTTCTGGGAGCAGTGAAAATTTGCAATCTGCATCAAATTAGACAATAATTTCAATAATTTCAATAATTAATTGTTAATAGTGAATATAATTATAAGCAATAATTATTAATAATTAGTTATTAGACAATGATTACACTCCATAACGGAGAGCATTCTGTCTCCAAAGCATCAAGAGATAATGCATTAATACTATACATTTTTCCTTTCTTATGCAGAAGTTTTGACTGTTTATCTTAAACTGAAACCAACTCTATTTTTGCTGTTTCCAATGCCATTAAGACTGAGAGTCCCAGAAGTATCTGCATCTTTCCCATTTAGCCTTCTACATGACAGTGATGCCTAGACCTAAAAAGCACACATGTCAATACTCAGTGGTAGAATGGGACACACAGATCTGCTCCTGTTATTTTTTAGACTAGTGAAAGAGCCTTGACACTGTTAATGTGAGAGGACATTCCACAGATTTTGATTTGCACTGCAAATGCAATTAATTGCCTTTCAGTTTTAGTACAGTTAGCTTTTGGTTTGGCTTTATAATAGCTGTTACTATATCCAAATTATCACTCTGCCTCAAAGCTTTGGGTGGATATTGTTCAATGCTTTCTTTAACTTACTAGAGAACAAGTTTACAAGGATGTAAGTGAAAGGATAGTTTCTCTCCTAGCATAAATGACATGGCACACAGAAGGTACATGATCAGATGGCGTAATAGTCTTAAAATACTTACTCACATTCATATCATAATCAAGAGAAGATTCACTGCAATCAATGGAATTAATCTTACTTTAAATTTTGTGTGAGATGGGAATTCTTTCCACAGAGAAAAGAAATTTTGTGTATTTAACACTTTTAATTTCAGAAACCCAGAGTAATGCAGTAGACATTACAAAAAAAGTATTTGCTTTACTGAATAAGATCTATATTCTGAATTACCTGTCCCATCTCTAACTGTACCTAATACTAAGCAAATATTTTACATACAATTTGTCATGCAGCAAGTGGATGCATGGTAATTTATCAAACATTATTGCTCCATCTTAATTCTGCATATTTAGATGTTTAAATTGCGAATAATGAATTTTTATCAACCTTGCAAAGCATTTCAATGTATTAAATGTTCTAATCCAACATTCTTACTACCTGTCAGCAGGTACAAGTCCCATTTTTGTGTGAAAAAAATAACATCTTAACAAAGTTGATGGTGCCACCCTCCTTTTCAGAAGTTAAGGGAACAAATATCCCTCTGATCTGTATGTCAGCCTTGGAATTTAACACTCCATAGACACTGGTGCAAACTTCTTGTGTTGTTTGTAAGTTCTTGTAATTGCAAGCTAGATAATGACCTAGGATAGAAGCTCTGTCTGATTGCTTGTTTTTTCTTTCTATATCATCCACTTCAGCTTCAAATCTACACTTCAGCTAGAATGAATTCCTCTCATGGACTTGTATAGTTCCTAACACTGACTGTGTAATTATCCCAAAGTTATGGAGCTGGAAAAGCTGGAATATTTGATCTATTTTAGTATTATTCAGTAAATAAACATTATTTCCATGCAGTGGAAGGTTTGCTATTATTTGCAAATTATTTTTTACATTATTTATTTTTATTATATGAGTATGATGAAACAAAAATGATCGAAGAAATCAGATAATGCTTGTCTCGTCAGCTTCTTCCAACTTTTAGTTAACTCCCTAACTTAGAGAGTACAGCTTACAAAATGCCAAGAATATAAGATATTGAGGATCATAAGATGACAGATGGGATATAAAAATATTAATAAAATATAATATATTAATTAAATAGACCCTGGTATGAGTTCCAGGTGGGCACCAAGGGCTGCAGAGGAGGAAAGGTATTTGTGGCCCAGTGAACATCAGTGATGAGCTATTCTCACTCTTTATGATCCCATGCTGTGGCATAAGAGGAAAAATGTACAAACTTTATAGCCTCCTAAAATCCGGAATACCTGCTCTGGAGTGTACAAACTGTCCCCAAATGGTGTCATGTACTCCCAGCTGACAGTCAATGTCAACACTGTGTGCTGAGGTGCAGCAATAGGGAACTGCACAGTGCACAGCTAAGCAAACAATATGCTTTTTAAAGGCAGCAGGTGAAATTGTTTCCATTACTCCTGTGGCACATTGGGCTTTATACCTGGAATCACAGGCAAAAATACTGGAAGACAGAAATAATAATAAAAATTTTAAAAAGGATAATATGATTTATGACAATGAAATGTAACTTTGAGTAAAATCTTTGTAATTTTCCAAAGCGTTGTGCTTATATGGGAAGATTTTTTTAAAGGAGTAAACCATTAAAAATGGAGGTAAGGAATAGAGAAAATGTTCTAGTAGATGTAAACTTTAGTATTTAAAGGGATAAAAGTGTAATCATGAAATAAAACAGACTTCAGTTCATAATATTAGTGCCATACCTTCCTTGATAATCAGCAATAAAAAGAGCTATATTTTTCATATGAAGACAGATCAGTAATTTAACTTAATCATGATATTCAGAAGAAAGAAAATATTTTTTCAAAATAAATAATGTCTATCCAATTAACCTAAAACCACTTTAAGTCTCTTTGTAGTTTTGGAAATAAATTAAATTGCTTGTTTATTATGTATCAAAGATAATTTTATTTTTAGAAATTTATAAATCCATTCAATTATTAACAAAAAAACCCCAAAAAACAAACAAAACAAACAACTAAAATCCCCAGTGTTTTAGTAGTTTTAGAACAAAAAAAAAGAAGAAAAAAGATGATAGGAAATCTGTGTTGATCTTTAAGGTTTTAAGTGGGTTATTTCTGAATTACTTGAAATATCTATTGATCAATATTTCATAGAATCTCACCACTGTATGTATTTGTTTAAGGCACTTTGATCAAATTGAATTATGGGTCTTTTATCTCCCTGTGGCAGTCACAATTTCCAATAGACAAATGCTGACAACAGCGATTCTGTGTCTCTAATTATACTGTCCACAAAAAAAAAAAAAAAAAAAAAAAAACACTTTTTTAANNNNAAAAAAAAAAAAAAAAAAGACAGCTTTTTAAATAACAACCAAAACAGTCATGACCTGGTACTACAAAAATAGTCAGATTTATGGACATTAAATGTAAGGAAAGAACAGTTACTGGAAAATGTGCAAATAATAATAAAAAATGTTAAGGGGTCAAATATCTGTTGAATGCTCTTTCACTGGGGCTTCAAGTAGTTCAGAAAAGACACAGAGGGAACAGCACCACTTAGATATTTTCAGATACTGAGAAAAGAGAAATCTCATTTTCACAGAATCATTGGATCTCTGAGTTTGGAAGATCTAAGATCAGCTGGTGCAACCTTCAACCTGTCACTGCTTGTTCACCACTTAGCCAGTGCTACACCTACACATCTTTCAAATCCCTCCAGGGATGGTGACTCCAGCACTTCTCTGAGCAGCGTGCACCAGGGTTTGACAGCCTTCTCAGTGAAGAAATTTTTCCTAATATCCAAATTAATCCTACCCTGGCACAACCCAAGGTCACTTGGTACTTGGAAGAAGAGCACGACCCCCACCTGGCTAAAGCCCCCAGTCACGTACTTGTAGAGAGTACTAAGGTCTTACCCAAGGCTCCTTTTCTCCAGGCTAAACATCCCCAGAACCCCTCAGCTGCTCCTCACCAGACTTGTGCTCCAAACCCTTCACCAGCTCCACTGCTCCTCCCCAGACAAGCCCCAGCCCCTCAATATCTTTGTTGCAGTGAGGGGCCCAAAACTTAACCCAGCATTCCAGGTGTGGCCTCACCAGTGCCCAGCATGGTGGGACGATCTGTGCCCAGGTCTTCTGACCACCCCATTTCTGATGCAAGCCAGGTGTTACTGGCCTTTTTAACTACCTGGGCACACAGGGGTTTTAGCCACCTCACTGTAGCTACAATACCACAGGTGTTGTAACTCCCCCACCAGGTATGTATGTCAAGGCTACCTGCACTTATGAATACAATATGTTAAAGTAGACTGAGTTGGTGCAAAAAAAACCCAATTAAAAAAAATTAAAACAAACAAACAAATAAACAAACAAAAAATCTGCTGAAAGATTGAATGAATTTTAGTTTTGTTGACACATATGCCAACCAAATGCAGTATTTGATTTCTTATGAAACGCTCTTTTCTTTACTGAGACCTATTAAAATTTAGTGTGACTAATGAACTGTTATTGTAGGAAATGTGAGTTAGAAAGTGGTATAACATAAAATAACTTTTACCTGCCAAAAGTTAAGTTTTCTGAAGATCAAGAGGTTGGGGGGAAAGCTGATTAAGTTTAAGATATGAGTATATTACTTGAAAGCAACCATTACTGAAGTAAAAATCAATTATGATAAAGAAACATTTGCTTCCTTTAAAGCCCCTTTAGACAAGTGCAAAAGGACATTTCCTTTTCATTGTCTGAAGAAGGTATTTGAAGGTCTCTGATGTTTCAGGCAGACCCTGTACTGATCTGTAAATCGGTAAGCCTCATGCCAGTCCTTTGCAGTCTTTGACTCCAGGAGAACTTTATTTATATTTTAAAGAATTACATCAAATTGTAGACTTTTTATCTAGCTTTAGATATTATTTTTCCATTAGATAGATTTCTTTTATTTCCCCTTGTTCCATTCTTTTTCTGCCCAGATAGGTGTAGGACATACATTTTGCCACATCTTCAAAAGCATGGAATAAAGATTTTTTTTGAAAAGCTATAGAGGTTAATGCCAATATAAGAACCAAGACCAGTCTGTGGAGTACAAAGTATACAAGGACAAATTTGAAATTTCTGATAAGAAGTTTGTGTTATCATTTCTCAGAAAAAAAAAAAAAAATCAGGAAACACTGAGTGAGTTTGGTTACTGGGTTTAGGAAACCATAGTCTAATGCATTATGCCCAAAAAGAAAATGGGTGCATCCACAAATGCTAACACTGAATAGAATTTCCAAACTCTACTCAACTGAAATAATGAGTGGTAGAAGAAAAACTTGCAAAAGAAATATAAACCAGATTTAGTTTATAACTATCCTGTTTAGGTTGTTTTTTTCTCAGACTATGTTTAGGGGAGAGGAGAATCTTATTACTGTATTTTGAAACACCTAGAGAATCTCAGTCTATCCTTCTCAAGCAAAGACATATCTAAGCTCATGTCTGACCATGAGATATGAAACAGTTGTGGTTTTTTTTAACTGAAATAATAGTAATAGTGATAATAATAATACTTATACAAAACACAGTCACATCATTCCAACAAAATTAATATACTTACCACACTTACTTAAGCAACTTAATGTAGGAGTACACTTCTAGTTCTGGAGGTGATTTCTCTGAATGATGTGTGACAAGGGTATTTTTTTCCCTCTTTTTTATTATCATTGCAAATTATTTCTCAAGTAACCTGCACAGATTTCACAAGGAACCCCAAACGTATTAAGTGATTATGTAATTAGATCCTTTATTGTTATGAGCATGCCATGAAAAAGAATGAGTTAAGGTCATAGAGAATAAATTTAGCTCTGACATTTGCTACTTCAGAGTGTTTGCTTTTACAGCTCTAGTAGTCTATTAATAGCTTTGTTTGTACAAATGTGTAGATGTGGCATGCCACTATGACATTTTCCTCTCAATTGCAAATTCCAGAAGGAGTTGATTTCAACTGCTTTAAAAGTAGTGTGGTGCTCCTTTGCAGGATGGTTTTTTGGTTTTGTTTTTTTTTTTTTCTCTGAAGATGTTAGATGATTCTAAGACAATTAAAAAAATAACAGAAAATTCAGTAGTTTAGACATCTACAGGTGAGCTTCTTCTGTTCATGTATGAATTACAGAAAGTGGTGACTGGAGTACTCACCTGGGTTGATATCAGAAAAGTCTGTGGAGATACTTATGGAAGGCAGATTCACGAATTACTTTTTATCTGAAGGAGACCTGTAAAGAAAACTGGATTTTTAGAACCTGATTGTATTTAGGCTCCTGCTGTCTTCATATCCTATTGTTATAAGGCATGGAAGCATTAATTAAGGACCTGAATAACTCCTAAGAAAAAATAATTGGGGTGGTTTGAGCATCTAAACTCTTCTGGCTTTAGATGGCTCCTGAAGTTTTGCTAAGAGAGTATCAAAATACAGATAAATCACTCTAAGTGTCCAACTATGTTATGGTTCATTTGTTTTGGTTTTGTTTTTAATTCTATGATTAGCATAATGAACCACAATAAATCAAATAAGTTATTTTCAGCTTGGGGTGCAGAAATGCATGTATTGACCTTATACTATGAAGGACTTGACATTTATTTCACTTCAAACAACCTTTGAAATCAGGAAGTTTTCTCATGTCATTTTCAAATTAGGTGATTTTCTTGGCTTAAAGCCAGGTTTATGTCTCAGTTACTTTAGATTCCAGAAGCAGCATCCCTGTTTGTTTGACTGTCTTTTTTTTTTTTTTGTATGCAAATAGACTATATTTTAGCAATAGGTAGGATTCAGGTTTGCATCCTAATTGGTGACTTAGAATGCCCAGCATTTTCCTCCAGCAAAGTCAGCTTTTCATATTGAAATCCTTGAATGTCACAAGGACTGAGAATAGATGGAGAACTATTATTATGTTTATTTTAAACTGCCCTAGAGTTTCAATAACTGTCTCCAGAGGAGGTGAAGAGCCTAGCATTTACCTACTTGTATAGATGTTATTTTACATGAATTGCTTTAAATGTTTTAATTAGTAATACTGAAAGAGAGACTGTGTGACCTCTTTTATCTGAGCAGGAAAAGTCCTTGCAAATAGAATATCAACAGATAAGTAGAAACATACATATAAGTTTTTATTTGTATGTTTGCATATATACACATGCACATACACAGGAAAATAAATAAGGCATGGAAGCATTATGTATTTCCTAATACACAGAAAAGATCACAAGGACTTTAGAAACTATTAGGCTAAGCAGCAATGGGTCCAAGCCCCCAGTAAAACATTGGAAGAGCCTTTGCTGGTCAGTCAGGCATCATGCAGGAAGGAAGGAACCCTCTGTGTTGTCAGCTTGTTGTCTCACAAATTCTCTCAGGCTGATGTTTTTTCACATTTTTGCTTTGGGATTTTAAGCCTGTGCATTTCTTTGGTTTTCCACCTTGAATTTTTCAGGTACTAATGCTCTCTAACTCTACAGTTCTGTCAACATTTCTTATCTTGTATGGCCCTCGCTGATCTATCTTAAAATGCAGCAAATCCATCTGGTCTCTGAGCCATGGGATCAGTGCTGGGCCTTGGATCCTTGAAAGACACATACAGAATTTCCTGTTTGGAGTGAGAAGAAATCACAGTGATTTAGGAGAAAAGGATTATATGGGTATTCTGATCACAGAATTCATTACAGCTAAATCAGTTAGCTTTAGCAAGAAAGCATTAGACATTTCCATTAGAAATAAAATGTAGTGAGAATGGAAAAGGAAATATGTCTTTCTCTTATAATAAGGAATATTGAAATAGTCCAATAATTTTTGAAGATTGCAGGAGGCCGCTACTGCTAAATGGTTTATTAGTCTTGGCACCAGTAAAGAAAGAACTAGCCTTGGCACATAATAGTTTATCAAATCCCATAATTCTCCACTTTCCATTTCTCTTGTACATGAGCTTAAGTAGCAACATCTTAGGAGGCTGGCAAACGTCTGGCAGCAACAGATGTAGAACTGGAGTATGACAATGTTAAGTGCAATGCATATGGAAACATCTTCTCCTTCACATAAGCATGTGATTTTCTATGTATAGCACATCTAGAACAATAATAGCCTATTTTAAATCTTCTGATCTTAACACTTGTTTTAGGAGAAGCAGCACTGTTATTCTCAGCTTTCAGATGGGAAAACTAAAATCACAGAGCCAGAATAAAAGCGAAAAAATATACTACAGAGTCTGCAGGGTAGCTCGTAATTTTATTCTCAGTTCAACATTCTGTCTGTGTGGCTTCACTGCACTCTTGTCCACACTTAAAGCCCCTGTAATACTCCTAAGTAGATGATAATAAGCTGATGCATGCAAGTCAGACCACTAGGTAACATCAGGTAGTGAGCCATAAGTTCTATTGTTTGAAAAAATTACTTCATCCGTAAATTCATTCAGTAAGGCTATCTAAATCAAATCTGATCCTCAAGTGACATTTCAGTAGGTTTGTTGGCAAGGTTAGGTGTTTAACAATCTATAAAGTTCTTGGTCAAAATGCAGGAGAATTTACATGTGAAATCTCTGCCTTTTTTTCCACTTGGGTACCATGTCAAGATGCACCCTTCATTTTCCTTGCTTGCAAATGAAGAATACAAAAAAAGGTATTTCCAAAAGACTTGATAGATGGAGCAAAATTATGATGGTTTTCTGATGTGATTTAAAACCAAGCCTGCTTCAAAAGCTTCTGTAATTCAGTACCTCCATGGCAGTTATTTTGGTGGGAAGGGAACAAGCTCAGAGAAGTGAACATTAGCTGTATAGAATAAGCAGAAAGGAGAGTGACTCTGATATGATCTCCTCCATGTTTCCTTGTAATATCCCAATACCTCTTGAAATGTGAGAAGAGACACTGTGCTGATATATAGTGCAGAAATAATTGCCTTCTGTGTTCGTCCAACACCTAATGCAAAATAAAATGATATCTCATATTTTATAGTCTCTCACCACATATAGAGTAGAAGGCCTAAAAAAATTGTGAAAGACCCTGCAATATGATTTTTTTTTTTTTTTTTGGCAGCAGTGGGGTTGTTGAAGTACCTCAGACTGTCTTCTGAAGGTTAATTAATTTTATGCTAAGAAGCTAGTTTTACAGAAGCAGCCATCTAGTGGAAACAGAAAAGTCTTAAATTAACAAACATTGGATATCATACTTGGTAGTTATATGAAGACACACAAACCTGCAGTTTTTATATTATCACACCATGTAATTATTTCTACATATCTTCCACTACCCCAGGTTTTCATCCAAAAAAGATGCAAAACCTTTGTGCTTCTTCAAATTGGATCTTGCTTTTTATTATTCTGCTGCTAATACAAGAAGAATACTTCAGAATATAGAATTAGCAGGAAGATTCTTTCCTTGGAATGTACCATAAAATAATGACTTTTTTGCTTTTAAATAATGACTTTTATATCTGTGTTCTTAATTCCAAACATTAGGAAGCCACATTCTAAGAACAATTATCTATTTTTAAGCAAATTTCAAGAGAAATGTAAAAATATTTTCCTGTCAAAATCCAAAAATGATATTAATACGTTACACAGCAGGGATTTTTTGGGACTTAAATCCCTATAATATTCGAGAACTGTTGATTATAGTTAAGCTTTTAAGTTCTGTCTTAAATTTCAGTTTCACACTGCTAAACAATGACAGAACTGATTATTTGAATTGGAAATGATGATTAGGAAACACATTTAGGCTTGTCCTTTAGTGCTCTAGAGGATTTCAATGCACGGAGAGAGCACTGGTTAAAAAGAGAACCCAAATTTATTGGCATCATGGCATGGGAATGGTCACGTGGGGAGTCAGATCTCCTGAACAGAATGGTCCCCCACAACTTTGTACAATGGGTGTCTCTATTGCTGACAGCAGCATCTTTAGCTTGATAGCATAAGACTCTCCAAAATACTGCTTTCCTAATTTCAGATTCTCCACCTGATCATAGTCCTATGAAACACCCCAGCACACCCACCATCCACTTCAATTATACCATTTATATGTAAAATATTTCTTAAGCGTCTCATGTGTACATAAGACTATTCTTTGAATAGTTTCTACATCTACATGAATAATTTCTGCTGTTTACTGTGGTTAACCTTGGCTGAATGCTACATGCCTGCTCAGCCACTCTCTCCCTCCCCTAAACAGGACTGGGGGAAAGAAAACAAGATTGAATATCTCATGGGTTGAGATAAAGACAGTGAGATCATTTAACAGTTACTGTCATGGGCTTGGAAAAAAAGCTGTCATTTGACTTGGAAAAAAAATAATTTTATTTATTGCCAATTAAAATAGTGTTGCATGGTGAGAAACAAAGACAAAAAAAACCCCTAACCCCATAACAGCTCCTCTCTACTGTTCCTTCTTCCCACACTCCTCCCCTGCTCCACTGTGGTCCTTCCCACAGACTACCATCCCTCAGGATAAACCTTTTCCAGCATGGTCTCTCCACAGACTGCACTTCCTTCAGGAACACCCATCTGCTGCAGCGTGGGGTCCTCCAGAGCTGCAGTGTGGATCCCTGACCAGCTATGCTCTCTCTCCCCAGGGGCTGCAGGGGTGCCTGGCTCATCTCCTGCTCCTTCAGCAACTGGGCACCTGATGGAAATGTCTGATCTACTCACAGTCTAATCATTTCCATGTCAGGAACTGTCTAGGACTCCTCAGGGATGTAGACCAGCTTATTTAAAGTGCTGGGAGTCCAGGTGACTGTTTTGAGTTGGTCCTCTCTTTCCAAACAGGCTGTTTTCTGGCCAAACAAGTAGCTGGGGAGTCATGTCTTTGTTCAGGGAGTTTGCCAGGGCTTAAGAACAGCAGGTGTGCACAGAGGCCCAAAGAGCCAGTTAAATCACAAGGAAAACTTCAGAAAAACCCCGAGTCTCATCCTCACACCTCGCTTAGCTCTTGGGTCACTCTGCACGCTCCCTGTGAGTGGGATTCCCCACGTGTCACACCACCTCCCAGCAGGAAGGGGTCAGCCCCCAGCAGCCTCTCAACACCTGTGTTTCCCCACAGCAGCCTGCATCCCAGCTGAGGGGACTGCCAGAAGATGCATTAGAAGTGCTCACTGTGACCCACAGGGGTCTATGGAAGCAGTCCTGAGTCAAGCCCGTTTTATAGCTAGCTGCTAACAACACTGGCTGGGTTGAGGTCTGTTCCCATTGCAGTTACTCACATTTTAATAACTGTAAATTGATGGTTCCAGTTTATAATCCCTCCTGATGTTCCTCCATTACCAGAAGGGGCAGGGAGAAAAGGGAGCAGCTTGAGGGGGTTTAATTTTCTAGTTATGTTTTAAGCCAGCACATTTACAGAACTGGTTGCAAGGCTAATATTTTAATATAATTAGTCACTTTAAGAATGTTTCAAAAGTAAACATTTGAGTTTTTTCATCATGTCTATCTCATAAATGATTTTAAGACTTGACTTTTAGGTTTCTGTAGCACTTTTATTTTACTTTGAAATCATTTGAGCATGAATGTAGTCATTGATTTGGATGTAATATTTGAAATTTAAAGGGTGGCTAAAACAGGGATATATTCAAAATTCACTAATTTAAGCATTTAAAATGGGCGACCCCTGCTTCACCTAAAGTAACCATGATTTACATTTTATTCTGGGTCAAGCCAGAAGAAACATTTAATTACTTATTCTACTTCTTAATTAGCTATCTCCCACATAATATTTATTTTTTTTAATTCAGCCAAATTAATCTTGAACTTCCAAGGTAACCATTTGTTCTTAATGGTTTTTCAATTTGGACTCTATCCTTGATCTCATCCAAGTTAAGACAAAAGCCATTACTCCCTTGAAGACAGCTGTTTGAAATTTGCCCAGTCACAGAACAATGTGGACATTCTTAGGCAGAAATATTCTATATAATCATCATCAAACATTTTCAAGACATGGGGAAAATGTTAAAGGTATTTTTTGGGGAGAAGTGGGAAAGAATAAATTGTAATTTACATAAAGCTGGTATAAATTCTTCAAAATAGCTGTAGGCACACACTGTGGTGGTTTTGCACTGTGTGTTCTTGCCTGTCCTCTGTCCTTTGCTTTGCACAGCAGTGCAAGTCAGCATTTCTAAGGACAGACATCTCACAGGCCATCCTTACCCAAGCCTTGATGCTGCTGGGGAAGCTTCAAGTTTGTTGACAGTGGCTAGTGATTTCACTGTCAGGAAAGGGTTTTTAATCTGGGCAAAGGAATTTTGCTGTTGGAGTCAGAAAATTAATATTGTGTTGCAGAACTTTCTGGGGCATAGGAATTGTTCCACTAAATTCGTATGGAGCCATGTCCTGATTTTGTCTGAGATGAATTGAATTTTCTTCTTAGCAGCTGGTACAGTGCTGTGTTTTGTATTTAGTATGAGAATAATGTTGATAACACACAGATAGTTTGGCTGTTGATAAGTTGTGCTCACCTTAAGTCAAGGACTTTTCAGTTTCCCTGGTTCTGCCAGGAAACAGGGCCACAAGCAGCTGGGAGGCAGCATGGCTGGGACACCTGAGCCAAAGGGGCCAACGGGATATTCCATAAAATAGAATGACATGTCCAGCATATAAACTGGGAGGGAGCTGGATGGAGAACAGGCTGGGTATCAGAAAGTGTGTGATGGGTAAATAAATTGAGCATCACTTGTTTCTCTTGGGTTTTACTCCTCTCCCTCATTACTATTATTATTATTATTATTGCTGTTTTCGTTGTTGCTGCTGTTGTTGTTGGTATATTTTGTTTCAATTATTAAACTCTTATTATCTCATCCCATGTGTTTTACATTTTTCCAGTTCTCCTCCACAGGAGGGAGAGAGTGGGAGGCTGTGTGGTACTTACAGACACCTGGGCATACAAAATTTAGCTGGTACTCTTTCACTGACTGTTGCCAGAGGTACAGATTTAGAGCCAAGTACCTGCTCCAGTGCTGAAATAGTATTAGTTGGAATTAAATGAAACAAAAGAATCATGAGTTCCACATGCTTGTGTCCAAAACTGTCACTGGCTGTGAAATTTTCTTTATTTGCACAGAACAAAAACTGGTGGTTCTTTATTATGTTTCTTGATCTTTTGTTACTTTTTTAAAGGAGATGATACTTCAACATAAAAAGATCAATGTATTTCTACATTTAAAACCCAGCAAGGTTTACAGTGTAAAAAATTAAAGTGCTCTGAACATTGTGTTCAGACAGCAAGTTGTTTAACTCAATGTGTTAACTCTGAGACATTATTAAAAATAGAAAAGACTCATCAAAACATATTTCTGGGGCATATGGTTTAGAATCATCAGAAGTAGAGGTTTTTTTCTCTTCTCCTTTTTCTTATGTATATTTTTGCCAACCTTCAAGATGATTTCCCAGGAAGAAGTCCAGAAAAGCCAAAGTATATATGTATTTCTGGGGACATTGTTAAACTTTTGAAAAAGGCAACAGGGATTTCTGGACTTGGTATGGATGACTGCAAAAGGAACCAATAAGGCTGAAGAATCAAAAGGTAGATACTGACACTTTTCATTTTGCATCACTAAGATTTAAATGATTAGATGTAGAAAAACTACAGTTCTTAATATCATGATAATTCTTCTCACTAATGGCACAGCTGGAATCTTGCAAAAAATTAATAATAAAAATTAGCAGCTTCCTTTTGTGTTATTCATGAAAATTTCAAGGATCAGAGGCTTAGAAATTTCTGGTCAAAGTCCAAACAGATATAGAATGCTACTAATCCAGCTGTACAAGTATCAGTGAAACACCTAATAATTTGTGTTTTGATGTTTTGTTCTCAGTCAATTTTATTCATGATGCCACTGAAAGCATCCCAAAGTAATTCAGTAAAATCAGTTCTCAGGTTAGTATAGATTTTGTCAATTGAATATATACACATGGTTTTATACAAGGTCCTTCCGTGGAGTTCTGTGGGATAAGTAGAATGACAAGGAATGTCAGGATTACTTTTTTTTTCTTTCCATCCCTAGGCTTTTTTTAGAGTTGGAATGAATGAAAGGCTACACAAACAGCCTGTATCTCTTCATTCTTGCGTGGCTGCAGCAGTCTCAAGTTTTATTAAAAGCACAGTGAAAAGCTAATGGATTATAGTGCAAATGCTGAAGTTAGAAGACAAGAATTCAGCTTGCATATCTATGGCTGGCACATCATGCCTTTGTTTACATAGAGATTATGATTTCATCTTCACCAAGGGCATGAAATCCTAATGCTGTATTTGAGTAAGATTTCATACCTATGCTGAAAGCCAATGAATAGTTTAGGTTCCCTGCAAATACCTTTTAAATATGAGAGGCAAAGTTAATGCAAGGCAATTTCCTGTATTCTCTGCCAGAGGTAAATCTGGATCAGACTGTGAAGAAGAGCTGCCATACACACTTCAAATATTTAGCAATCCATGCCAGCACCCCTGTTGGGATGAGTTTGACTCTAACTAGTGCTATATATGATAACCAAGATGTGAAGAACAGGGTGACAACCCTTGATAGGGACAAGTATGAAGAAGAGAAGACATTTAAGAAGTGTGAAAAAACAGCATGTAAAGTTAACACAGAGTGGGGAGATAAATGAAAATAGATTTTCACGTTCTTTCTGCTTTTTAGATCCTTGCAGTTTTTACCCTTACAAATAGAATGGGAAAAAGTGGAAGGCACAATTAACACAAGCTCAGTGTTTCTAGTTGTGGGCTTCATTCATCCAAACTGTCAAACAGGCTGACACATTCTCCAGCATGAAATATATCCTTCTGCTTAAGGTGAGCATATGCAAATTATTTGATTATGCAAATAGTTTCCTGAAATAATTGCATAAATGCCAGACATGGAGGTGTGCAAAATGTGGTAGTTATATAAGACTACCAACCTCTAAACAGATTGATTTAAATGTTTCTCTTTTCTATGCCCTGTTCCACAAGTTATTTAATCATGTGTAGGATTTTCAGTCTTGCAATTAAAAAATGAGTTCTGTTTTATTCCTTATTGCCACCAAAAATAAGAACTTGCTGTTCCCAGTGTACAGATTCACTCAAGAAGTAGTTCAAGACTCTGCTGGGGTCAGTGGGGCTCTGGGAAAACAAGTGGCCTTTTCCTGCCCTCTCTACTCAGTCTCCACCTGCATCCCATTCGGGTCTCACTACTGTTGTGCACTCTGCAGATCAAAACAAGCTGACTGTTAAGATGAAGAGTCCATTCTGTCTTCTGTTGAAC
This sequence comes from Rhipidura dahli, assembly GCA_013399225.1. NCBI lineage: Eukaryota > Metazoa > Chordata > Aves > Passeriformes > Rhipiduridae > Rhipidura > Rhipidura dahli. The sequence continues at coordinate 79,920 of VXAC01005945.1, forward strand.
TATAATATAATTATAGAATCATAAATTCATAGAATTGTTAAGGTTGGAAAAGGCCTCCAAGATGGCTGAGTCCAACTGTTAATGCAGCACTGCCATGTTCATGACTAAACACCTTCCCCGGGTGCCACATCCACACAATTTTTGAACACTTCCAGGTGCACTGATTCCACCACTTCCCTGGGCAGCCTGTTCCAATGCCTGATCCCACTTTCTGTAAAGAAATTTTCCCTAAAGTCCAATCTAAACCACCTTTGGCACGACTTGAGACCATTTCCTCTCATCCNGCCACATCCACACAATTTTTGAACACTTCCAGGTGCACTGATTCCACCACTTCCCTGGGCAGCCTGTTCCAATGCCTGATCCCACTTTCTGTAAAGAAATTTTCCCTAAAGTCCAATCTAAACCACCTTTGGCACGACTTGAGACCATTTCCTCTCATCCTGTCAGTTGTTTTGGCCCCATCTCACTGCAACCTTCCTTCAACGAGTTTCAGAGAGCAAGAAGTCCCCCCTGAGCCTCCTTTTCTCCAGGCTAAACACTCCCAGCTCCCTCAGCTGCTCCTCCTCAGACTTGTGTTCCAGACCCTTTCCCAGCTCTATTGCCCTTCTCTGGACATGCTCCAGGACCTCAATGTCCTTCTGGCAGTGAGGGGTCCAGAACTGGACCCAAGACTTGAGGTGTGATCTCACCACTGCCAAGTACAGGGGCACAGTCACTGCCCTGGTCCTGCTGGCCACACCACTGTTGATAAAGGGCAGGTGCCATTGACTTTCTTATACACCTGGGCACAGCTTTTTTCCCATGACACATTTCCAACCACTCTGTCCCCAGCCTGTAACACTGCCTGGGATTGTGACCCAGCAACTCCTGCTCTCCAGCAGATCAACATTCCCACTACGATATTTGTGTTGTTGATTTTCCCCTTGATTCCTACCCACAAACACTCAACCCTATTGTCTCCATCATTAGGCTCAAAAGACAGGCAGGACAGCCCCACCACCTCTCCTTCTTTGCCTATCCCCTCTGAAGGGTTTATGGCCATCCATTGGAGCACTGTGGTTTGTGTGAGGCATCACCATGTTTCTGTGATGACAACTATGTCAAAGTCTTCCTGCTGCACCACGATTTCCAGTTGCTCCAGTTTGTTGCCCATCCTGCATGCATTAGTGTAGATGCCCTTCAGTGGGTTATTGATCTCACTGCCTCTTCAGGGAGAAAAGCTCAGATTCCTGCATGATTGTTCTCAGAAGCCTCTGTGGTTTCTAACACATCGATAACCCTTGTGTCCTTGCTGCTGCAAATTGTTTTGCAAGTAACACACACGCACAAAAAAAAATGCTTTAAAGGACAGTGACATCATAGTTACAAAGAAAGGATTGATATTCTGAGCTTAAATGTCATTGCATGTTTTGAAAATTTTGATAAATATTGATAATTTTACATCAAAGTTTTCTAAGCTGAAGATCCATAAATGCCCAAAATGTTTCCATTTCCCAAATGTCCTTGAGTATCTCAAGTTCTGAACAGACATAACTACGTCCAAACTGCTGGGCTGAGTAATGTGTAAGTACCATAAATAGTTCAAGGTTTTTAAATATTGTTCCTAAATTCAAAAAATGACACAATGAATACTGTTTGGAACTACCATTGACATAAGTGTGTCTTCAAAGAAGAAATTTGGATAATGTCTGAGTCAAAGATGGCAAGACCATGGCAAAAACCTCTATGCTGTTTAAAAGATTTAAATAACTCGAGGTTGGATAAAAGAACGAGTTTAGACAACAGAAATAAAAACTGTCTGGTAGAAAAGTTGCTGGTAAGTTTGGGGTTGGTACTGAGCATTTTTAGTCCACCTTTAAACAAGTAGAACTCCAGTGACTTCAGTAGTTCTGATTTATGCTAGTATAAATGAGAGAAGAATCTACCCATATGTCTTCCTGCATGCCTGTAATAAATCCTGCAGGCTATTGGTGTTATATAAATAACATAGTAGGGTTGGGATAAATTGCCAGACAGAGGGTTACATATAAATATTGTCAGAATTGGGGTTTATAAGGCTATTTTTGTGACATGGCTTACAAATAATGTCATCACACACAACTTTTTCACAAATTATTCAGGAACAGGATGAAATAACTGAAGCAAAAAGAATTTGGGGTTCAAGTGAAATTTCTAAGATGTTTGTGGCAAAATGCAGTTTTATCTTCAAGTTGCAGTTTTTGTATTTATCTTATTGTCCACCTTTTGTTCTTTTTCTTATAATATTATTTACAATGATGTAAAAAAGACAACTGTCCCTTGCAGCCTTCAGTTGGGAATACTCCTATTGGAGCAATCAAAGATTTTTTGCAAATACTGGGTTTGAATGCACTTAAATTTCAACAGTGGGTTGAGAGTTTGAATATTTTTGCTCATCTCCTTCCATCACCACTAACACTACCCCTGCTTTATTTGGTTCTTAGCTGTGGGAAGTTGTCAGTGCCATTTATAGAACATTTAACTGTGAAGATAAAATCACTACTTTTCAGTATATTCCCAAGAGGCTGCAGTGAGAGCTTTTTATTTTGTAGTTTGTTAAATTGTAAATAAATAGGCAAAGATATGTTGACCTTCAAGAGCAGTTATTAGATTTATACATCTCTTTTTATTACTGTTCTAGATTCAGGACTGCCTAACTTTTATTTTTTATTTTTTATATGTGTGTATTTATGTAAGCCAAATATTTCTGGAAAACTGAGTCAGTGATATGATTTCCAGACAGCAAAAGTCAATTTGAATTTGGGGGCTTCTCCCTAAATCACAGCTAACTAGCTTATAGACTAATAAACAAGAATTAGCCCTCAGACTACAACTAGTGTAGTTACATGAAAGACTCTAAGTCTGGTCCTTAGTATGAATTCATGACCAGCTGTAGACCTACATTTTCATGGATTTGTCCACAATTTATGAACACAGCTGTTGTCTCACAGGTTCAATGAATATTTATTTTCCTTATTATCTCAAAGTTTATATTTATCTTTACTCTTATTTTTAAACATTTTTAAATATGTGAATGCTAGGATGGCTTTAGTTCTGCAACATTTTTATGTTATGATTGTAAATAATTGATTCCAAGTAAGAAGAAATTTATAATTAATAGGGTCATTTTACTGCCTGTACATTTTGCTAATACACTTATGTTTTGCTCCAAGCTTTCTGGCATAACTCTCTATGTATTCTTGATGGTGTGTCTTCAGAACCTCCATTAATGTTAGAAAGATTTATATTTGCACTGTAAAAGGCATATACGGCGCCTACTTTTAATCCATCTCTCCTAAGTAAACTAAATCCCAGGAATCTGTAGAAGTAGAGGTAGAATAAATTCAAGTTCAAATTTCTTGGATGGTTACCATGAAGACTGTTCTTCCTTTGGGATGTAAATTTTTTTAAACCCACATTCAACGCAGTTTTGTATTGCTGTTTCTTTCTATAGCTATATCCTATCATTTTGCACAAGTTCTCAGTGACACATCTGTAAAAAGATGCAAAGTCTTATGGAATATTCATGCAACTGATGGATTGGATCCCTGCTTTTAGTCACTTTCTGAGGAGTCAAGCTAAACTACAGCTATACTCAAAGCCCACAAATAAGTTTTGTAGTCTTGTCTCATGTCCTGTCAAGGAAAAGTTAACATTGGTTCACAGTTTATTAGAATAATGATGAATATTTAGCAACATCGAAGGACTCTGGATTTTACTCAAGATTAAGCAGAGTGGAAAATTTTGAAATTTGATGTATTAATGAAGGATTCGTATTCTGCCAGCTCAGATTGTATGTGCTTTTATTCTTTCAGAATACAATTAAAATTTATTCTTACATTTTGAGATTGAGAAACTCTATCTGGTAAATACATATTTTCTCATTTGGTGAGAGAGGCTGTGTGTTCCTTCATAAGCTGCTAACCCTGTTTCAAGTCTGAAGGGGTGGATATGGATACAATCAGCTAAGTGGGTCTTTATGCTGCCTGGCATCAGCACAATCAGATTTGGTCACAGGACATAAGTGAAGTGCAGATTTCAGACTAGGAACTGAAAACAAAAACTGTTTTGCTGTAGTAACCGGAGAAAGAGACAATTACAGGGAGCAAGCCTGGAAAATGCAGAGTACTTAAAAATAAGCAGAGACAGAAATTGCAAAGATAAGATTTATACACGGTCAAATACAGAAGAACATTTTTATTGAACAATGTTATTGTTGTTTTGAAGCCCTCAGTAAGAGCTGAGCTGGAACAATAATTGTCTTATAATGTCCTTATATGCTAACGAAAGACATAATTTTCTAGAAAACAGAGATTCTAACTTGAGATATCTGTTTCTGTGATAGCTGCTTAACTGAGAAGGCAGAAACTGGCACCTCTTCAGATACCACTAGAGAGAAAAACTGAGAAATAGTGAAGATACTCTATTACTGTGTGACAGGTTTGAAAGGTAGTCTTTTAAATACAAACAATCCATCAAATTAATTCTTAACAGATTATTGATCATAATGCGAGGAAAGGGTATGATCTCAGTTAATCTTAGTTCTACAGTCTTAGACACCTGGTTTCAGAAAAAAAAAGATCTTATTCTGAGCCATGATGTGTCTCTTTCTGTGGTATCTGAGGTGGGAAGGATTTCCTCTGCCTTACATTTATTAGTTTCACCTTCATCTATTCCATTTTTCCCTGCAAGCCCCGTTAAGAAAAGGTAAAAGAGACACCCATCTTGGTCATGAGTGTTGAGTTCTTCCACAGTAGAGAAAAAACCAAACAGTTATCATAAGAAAAACAGGAAATAATAAGGAAATAACAAGGGGAAAAAAAAGAGAAAAAATAAAGAAAGAAATAAGGAAAATAAGGAGGAAGAAAATGTATATAGTGTTGGGGAATAGTAGAGGAAATGAGATAATTCTTAAAAGAAGAAAGGAAAGCATCCTAATTTGAGCCCTTGATTTCATCTAAAATCCCAGATTTTATGGATATTAACTTAAATATATTAAGCACAAAGCAAATAATTACAATTTTCAAAATGTAAAATGGGTTCAGGATTGAAAAGCGGTTTTCTACTGCACCAAAAGTAATGCCTTCAAAAGAAACTGGGCTGCCTTGGAAGGTTGTTTGCAGGGGCATGCCTTTTTTTTTCTTTTTTTTTTTCTGTGCAGTATGACTCTTTTAGTCCTGTCAGTGTACTCCCATTTGTATTCATTATGCAGATTCCAAACAATTTTTCTTTTTAAATTTAGTATGCATCAGGTGGCTTTCTCAGTGATACTGAAATGCAATAAGCGAAAGTGACTCACGAGGTCATTTGGTGCCACTCCTATGTTAATAAGCTCAGTTTTCCCCAGTTCCAAATGGAAGAATTGCTTCTGCTGTGAAGGTGAAGCAAATTCTGAGGGCAGAATCTGTGACCATGGTGACCTATCCTAAGCTTTACAACATAAGTGAGCTCAACCTTCTCTCTTCCCTCTGATAAACAGTTGAATCCAGTTTTGCTGTTTATGCAAGTAAACATTGCCATCCCCACGAGAGCTACTTGCAAAAAAAAAAAACAAAAAAAACCCCTCATTGTGTTTCAAAAGAACCCTTCTTTTTTTTTTTTTTTTTCCCAAACGATTTTATTGGGTTTTGAACTCCTTTAGTTTAAATGCTGCTGTGAGTAATAGAAAATGTTAAAGCTGTTAGTAATGATTTACTAAGCAAGTTCAGATTCTTTGCAATTCAGCCTGTTCATTAATTTATACTTATGAATATAAATGTTCATGTGCCTGTACCCTAAAGAATACTTGCCCTAAAGCAGAAGTGGCTGAAAAAAATCAGCTAGAGAAACTTCCAGCAAGTGAAACTAGATTTGTTTCTTTCATGAGGAAGAAAGCCCATTTGGACTAGCCTTTCTTTATTCATAAATCAGCAGTAGACAATACACAGAAGTAAAGGTGTTTATCTTCAGAAATACAAGGTCATGGAAAAAAAAAGGAAGAAAAGATGTTCTAATTTTATACCATCTTATCAAACTGTGGATGTGTTTGTGCTGGTGTTCTGTGTCTTCCAGAAGAAGCAGACAGGTAAAGGAAAGTGAAGGAGTATCCTGAAATTTTATTTTGTGCCCTGAAGTCTAAATTAGTACATTGGAGACACAACAAGATAATTTAAAAACTGAATATTAATTTGAAGAGGAGAGACTTTCTCAGGAAGGAGAGAAAGGGCTACAGAATTAGCTGCTGTTCCATGTATCAGAGATGCACATGCTTGTTCTCAGGTTATCACAGAGGGAGGCTGAAAATATCTGATAACACCTGACATTGTCAACATTGGGCATCAGCTGGATGGGATTTTTGTGCACATATGGGAGGGAAGTCATTCAGAACACAGGCTTCAACATAAAGGTAAATGAAAACATCCCTTTGGAGGGTGGAATTCAGTGCCTAGTCTGAATTTACCCTTTTAGATGCTGTACAAAATGTTCTCTTGCTGGCCCTCCAAAAGGGTGGGAACAGTCCACTTGTCTCAAGTCATGTCTCTAGAGTCATACAGGTATCTCAAAACCCTGCCATGTCTAAAATGAGCTAAAAGTCTTGTGAACTCTTGCTTGGTTACAGGAGAAGTGGAAATAAAGAGACAGAGGAGTTCTAGCTGTGCAACACAACTACCATGGAGAGACCTTCAATAATGAAAAGTAGCAGGTAACTTGGACAAGCACGGCCAGGAGGTGACAGAGTCCAGAACATTCAGGACAATAAGGAGAATTAACAGAAATGCAAAATAATGGATTTAGGAAAAATTATTTCATTTGCCTTGAAAAACTGGCTGATGAGCTCTCTGGGGAAGAGATTCTAAGACAAAATAATAGTGATGATGATGATGATGACGATGATGATGATGGCAGCAGCAATAATGTTTCTTCAAGCAAATGCCAGTTCCAGATGTTTCAAATGCAAATGATTCAATTAAGGAGGAAAAATGGAAAGAATAGCAAGAGATCAACTTGGCTAAGACATGTATTATCTAAATATATCTAAATATAAGAAGAACAGTGAAGATTAGGAATGACAGAAATACAACAGAAGTTTACATGAACAAAAGCAAAAAAGTCATAGTTCTGTGCTGATGTCAGCAAAGGATGTCAAGTGTATGAAATGAAATAATGTCAGTGCACAATGTAGAGAGTGGAGAAACAAAGAGAAATAAAGGATCATGCTGCTTTTTCCAAGAGAAGGAAAATTACTGGCTCAAGGTACTGAGTAAGTTGAAGTATTTAATGCCCTCTCATATTTGTTTTCACCAAAATGGTCACCTATGATCAGATGGCTGAAACAATTAGAAATAGTGATGCAAGAATAAGACCTTAGATCACAGTAAGTAAAGGACAGATTGGAGTGTAGTTATTAGATGTTTTCAGATCATTTGGAGTGGAAACTGAGATGGTTAATGAGATCTTCACATCATTAGCAATTACCTTACAGAACTCATGTAAATGAGCAAACCTTCAAATATCAGAAAATACCAGAGTGGTGAGTTCTTTTAATTTCCTTTGCAACTTCAGAATTCACTTTTTCCTCTCAGGTTGTTCTTCTGTAATCCTTCCTCCCACATCAACAATTGCCCCTCTGCTGAGTGTGTTGAGTGTTAGTATAAATCCAAATGGATCTTAATTAACAAAAAAAATGTCAAGGTTTAAGACCTGTTTCTGTCCAGATATACAGAAATATTCCTGTGTATCAACCATCACCGATTTTCTACTGTTTTGAATTATAATCATAATTTAAAGAAGTGATATAGGTGAAAATATTACATCTACAGTAGAGAAAAAACCAGAGTATTCACATTTCAGTTGTTCTGTTCCCTGGGATCAAGTCTCAGTTAATCTGAGAAGCAGAAAAGGAGTAGGAGCACAAATCAGGGTGACACACTGCTACAGAAGGTTAATCTGTGGGTGGGCAGAGACTTGGGCACAGTTTTGTCTTAAATTGCTGATGCCAGAGCTCATCTGCCAGAGCCTGAAATGACTTCCCAAGGTGCAAAGTAGTGTATTATCTGCTTTTGGAATGATTCATTTTTCTGAATTCTTTTAAAAATGAATCTGACTGTAAAGGAAGGCTGATTACTCAGTTCCTCCCTGCACCAAGTTCAGTCTTTTGCCCACAGTTCAATACAGACAGGGAAGTGACTAACTTGTCATTTTTCTTTTACAAACAGCTGCTGGGGTACAATTGGTAAGAGAGAAAATGAACAACCATCTACAATTTCTAAAAACAAAAAACAAACAAAAAACCCTCCAAATCAATCAAGAGGAAACAGGAGAAACTGCAAGGCAATGTAAAATTGGGGGAAAATTTGAAAATTTATCTTTATAAAGAAAAGGAGAAATAAAGTTGTAGAGAAACAAAAAGAACAAATGCAGGGGAAAGAAGATGATATCTACTAAAAAGAGCTATCATTGTTTTTTGAATTTAAGTAATTGAGGAGAAATGTCTTTGGTTACATATACGCACAGGAGCAGAGTCACAGCAAAACTAACTAGAAGTTCAGCAGGCAGTTCTTTTGGTACATAAATATAGTTTCAGGACCCAGTTAGTGCAATTTGCCTCTCAGTAAAAATTTTAAGCTCACACATAGTGTAGTACTGTGGCAGTCGTGTGCCTTATTGCTTACACCTGACCAATCAGCTCACACAAATGAGAGCTTGGGAACCATTGCTTTTTTGGAACATCTTTGCAATAGTGTCTTGTTACCCTTATTACAGCCTTTGAGAGAAATTTTCACAGATGCTCCTGATGACTAGTGCAGAGTCATGCAGACAAGCTGTCGTGAAGCAGGTAAATGAATATAACTTGCTACATCCTTGGCCAAATCAGATCCTGCTGAATCATTTTCTCTCTTAGGGAAAAAAGAAGGTAAGATTTGGTTGCAATAGTAGTTTTGATAATACCTGAATGCACTTGCTGGTCCTGATGTGGGTCAGCTCTGGTAGGCAGCTAAAGCCACTCAGCTGTGTTCTCCATTCTCTGCCCCTTATCTGGTGGGATGGGGCAGAGATAGTGGATAAAAGTGAGAAAACTCATGGGTTAAGTTAAAAACAGCTCAATAGGCAAATTAAAAGCTGCATGTGCAAGCAAAGCAGGAGATAGAATTAATTCATCTCTTCCCATGAACAGGCAGGTGTTCAGCATCCCCAGGAGAGCAGGTTCCAGCACCTGTCATGGTGACTTGCGAAGACAAACACCATCACTCTGCCCTGTCCTTTGTCTCCCAGAATTTATTCTTGATCATAATATCATTGGATATTCCTTGGGTCAGTTGGGGCCAGCTGGCACACCTGTGTCCCCTCCCAATTTTTGGGCACAGCCCAGCCTCCTCGCTGGTGGGGTGATGTGAGAGGCAGAAAAGGCCTTGGTGTTGTGCAAATGCTGCTCTCAATAGAGTGTTGTCAACACTGTTTTCATCACAAACAAAAAACATGGAAATATACAAGATAGTATGGAGAAGATTAACTCTATTCTAGCCAAAAGCAGAGCCAGTGCATATGTAGTTTATCAGTGTAGTGAGTTGGCTTATTTTCATTAAGTGCAAAATGAAGCAAACTAACAATTGCAACCTATCTGCTTTACATGGGGAAAAATGTAGGGACAAATGTATAATCACACATTCACAGTCACTGTCAATTTAAGATGTTCAGAGAAATAAGCCTTTGATGTAATCCTGATGACCTTTTATCAATTTATCATTAAGATTTTATCTTATTTACACAACTGGACACTGTCCTGAACACCTTGCCCTGGTTTTCCATGCTTGAGATGGTTTAGAATAGATTATTTCCAGAGGTCCCTTTCTCAGTTTGTGTTCTATTATCATAACTAGATCAAGGTCTCATCTGCAATAAGCCCTTTCTAATAAAAAAGATAGAAAATTTTCTTTTCTCTTTTAATTTATTGCCACCCATCCCAAACCTGCTTCTGTAATGTCTCTTGGCCACCTCTCCCTTAACAGCTCAGTAATAATGCAGGTTTTTAAGGAATTTCTCCTAACTCTTTTTTTTTCTTTTTTTTTTTTTTTTTTTTTTTTTTTTTTTTTTTTTTTTTTTTTGCTTCAGAGTGGGACGAAGGACACACTAAAACATAAATCTATCAGTTCAAATACAGACCTGAACTTTCTTGAAGTTAAGCTATATTTCAATCTAGATTTAACAGATATTTTGGAGGGGGAGGTCTTGGGGCCTAGAGTCGAGCAAGCAAAAAGACAAGGAATGGACACACTGAAGAAAAATTACTGCTCTGTCCTTTAATAAAGGCAAAAGAACATCTCTTCAATGTTTTTTATCAATGCCTGGACACAGAAGTTGAGTGCACACTAAGGACATTTGCCAACATCACTAAATTAGGAGAAGCTGTTAGTTTCTCAAGGTTAGGGCGTCCTTACAGGGATTTTGATAAATACAAGTGCTGGCCAATCCCCAGCAATATGAAATTTTAACAAGTAGAAATGCTGGATTCTGCACATGAAATAGTGCAATCCTGGGTTATGGCAAGAGTGAGGGACAAGAGGCTGGAGTGCAATCCTGCAGAACTCCTCTGGGGATTTGGGTCGGTAGTAAATTCAATATGAGCTAATAACAAGTCCTGGTGGCCAAAAGGGCCAAACTAATCTCAGGGTACATATAAGCACAGTCGAGAGATGTGACTGTCCCACTGCACTCAGCACTGGTGCAGCCTCCTCAAGAATTCTGTGCAATCTTGGACTCCACAATATAAGAATAGAAAAATAGCGGAATGTGTCCAAAGAAGCACAGAAAAATTTAATACATGGGTTAGCTTAAAATATAAGGTTTAACTGTTTGGCTGTCCCATGTGGAGCCAGGAGTCGGATGCACTGGTCTGTGTGGAGTCCTTCTGTTTAGCATACTCTATGACTCTATGAAAAATATTTCACGTTTCTAGATTTCAGCATTCATACTTTGGTAGGACACTGGTCTCCAGTCAGAGCTTTATGAGTTTTTATCTACAGGTCTTCATTATTTGAGGTGTTGAGACATAAGCCAAAGTTATCAAGAGATTGTCCTCCAGCTAAAGCATTTTGACTGAGAATACATGTAGTTATAAAATTCTTGAAAATACTTTCAAAACAATATGTATTGACCTATTATAAGACTGACTTTGCATGTCTGATACTCTTAATTTCAAAAATGGAATATCCATTAATCAATATTGACATTTTTAGTGGCAGTGGCAACCCAGTGAGGTTTGGATCATTTTGCATTGTACCAGAATACATCAAAATATGAGATGTAAAATTTTGTGAGTTTTTTTTTTTTTTTACTTTAATGAGAAATATAATTCAATGGTTTTCTTCTTGAAGAAAAAGAGACTTAGCCTATTACTAGAATTAGAAGATTTAAATTTTTTCTATTTACATAGCTTCTACAGAAGGTTAACCTTTGTGGTTGAGAAAAAAGACAGAAAGCAATGTTTATAACCACAAATCTAATTCAGTTTACAGTAGAAATTTCTGTATTTTCTATGTCTGCATCTACACAAGGCCTTTACCCTGCTGAGCCAGAAGGGATGACAGTAAAACAGCAGGGGCATGTGAAATTAAATAAGTGGTTTGAGCCGCAATTAATTCCTTTATCTACAAATTACTTCTACGTTTTAACAAATGTAGATTGTCAAATGCTTTCAGTTTGGCTAAAATTAGACTGCTACCTTACTAAGTTTTGAGCACTTGAAGATCAGCTTCAAAACCTGGCTTACTCAGTACTCAGCTGGAACAAGATAACCTCTAAGATCCCTTCCAACCCAAACCATTCTCTTATCTTATGATTTTATGATTTTACAGACAGCAAATACTTACGTTAGTGGAGTTAAGACAGTTAAATATTGTATCAAAATTGCATTTATGTTCAGATATGCTGATTTTGTGCATCAGCAGCAAGACTACCCGACCACATGCAATGCTAAGCAATGGTTTGTTATTTTAACAAGTTAAAGCTAAAAACATATTGTTAGATTCTGTGTTTTATTTATTACACTAATCTATCAATGTAAATACTTTTTCCTTTCTGCAATTTATTGAGCTTATTCAGTAATTAAATATTAACATAAGAAATGCAAAAGCATAACACTGATTTAGCAAACAATTCATAATGTGAACAGGATTCACTCCTGTGTCTAGCTGTACTCCATAGTAAATAGAAAGGATCTTCTCTAAGAAGTGATTTTCAACCAGAATATTGAGAAAGTGTCTTGCCTTACCTCTTAGAGAAGTTACCTTTGTCCACAGTCTATGAAAGTGCTTCTTTTCTATGTCAAAGACAGCCTGTCCTATGCTAATCAGACAGCCAGAGACAAAGAAGCTGGTTTTCCCTTATCTCCCACTGTGCCAGAGTCTCCTCTAAAGAGCATTCAAAGTCTGCTTACTTGTATATTGAGAATGTTCACAACAAATATACCCCAATTCTGTAATCTGTAAGGGAGGTTTACATGAGAACAGTCCTTAACACCTGTGATTCAACATTTCAATTCCTTACTGGAATTTAACCTCTCAGTACTTTCAAGGTCAGGGTCTGAGTGCCTGTTGATCCATAAATGTATCTCAGAAGCTGCAGACCTCAGATGCTCAGCAGGTGGCATGTAACCAGAAGGCTGAAGGTTAGACAGCCTCGGACACATTTGTACCGCATAATAACTGGAAGGAGTCTAAATCTACTAGAAACATTTTAATGTTGACACTGCTCTCAGTAAGAGCTAAAGAAAGCCTTGAACAGTAACCCTCCTTTAACACTGTAAAGGCACAAAGATAAACAGCTTTGTCGGGAAAATATTGAAAACTAGTGTAAGGCAAATAAAACATACCTCTGGGTTTGGTCATTCCTCCCAAGAAGAGGTCAATTCCAGCAAGAATGTAACAATAGAAATCATATTTTGCACATGAAGACAACTTGCCTGTGGCTATTGCTTTATTTAAGTAGGTTTTATGAAATATAAATGCCATGGTTTGAATCCTAAGAGACTGAGAAACCTGTGTGTAACCCTCCATTCAATCTTGCCTAGAAAGCCATTCCTTTAAGCAGAGTTGGCAGAAAATGAGTCAATAAAATCTCAGTATGTGGCACTTAATCTCTGGCATGGACCACAATCTTGAGATCACTTACAACTCTTTTTTTTTTTCCTGATGAGTTACTCGAAGAGCTTTGCAGAAATCTTTTCTTACTTCTTTTATACTGGGGAAAGCAATCCTGTGCCAGCTTCACATGGGCTGATGGCCTGGCACATCTCTTAAAATATGGGAAACTTCTTGTATAGCACTCTTTGCCACTTACCACTTCAGAATGAATGGTTATGCTGGATTTCAAATGATTCAGCAATAAACCACATAATGTAAATCCAGTTAATTTTTTTTTTTTACTGCTTTTTTTTAATTAGTGAAAATGTGATTAATTTTGAACATAAGAAAATATTTGCTGTGAGACTTGGGTATTTTCTACTTCGGTGGGAAAGATTTCTTCCTTCACAGGAAGGGAAGACCTGATACGGCTTTGCCAGCCAGGAAGATAATTATTGTCTGAGTAATTTCAAAGAGACATCTCCAGAACAGAACAGGGCAAACAAAAGTGCAGTGTCAGGAAGAACAAACAAGGTTGCTTGTATAAATAAATAGTAATTAATACTGTGAAGAGGTTATAGCATCTGATTGATAACATGGATTGTTTTGGGACATAATGGGACTAAGGTTTCCCCAGGTTAATAGTGTCTTTCAAAAACACAACCTAGTTTTCAACTAGGAGTTCTCTTATCAGAGACATGGTCTGTCAGCTGCACTGGGTAGATGGAAAATATTGGAGCTGCTGATGCACACACCCTATTTATCTCTTATGCTGCAAGTTTTCAACTATTTTATTTTAGCCTTGATAAAACCCTGAAAAATAGGATACTGGATGTTCTTGTAAATAGTGACCAAACTTGTAAATTAAAAAATGTGTCATTAACATGTTAATATTTTCCCATTGTAGTTTTAGCCTGTGTCATCCAGAAGCCTCTGAAATAAGTTGTAAGTACTTTCCAGAAGTCAGTGCATCAGCACAGGAGGTGCTGTCACTAGGCATCCTGATGTGAACATTCTATTTCAGAAGTTAGGGAAGTTTAATTGTATAGAGACAGGACTCTCAGTTTTGTCTGACTCAGCACTGCAGAGAACACAACAATTTACTAGTGAAGATGTAGCTTCAGAGACAGGACTCCAAATATGTATTTGTCTGGGGATTTGAAAACTTAAAAGATATTTTTCCACCTATCCTCATGACCCCTTTTGAAAGCTGCTGTCTTAGTGACAATAAAATGAACATAAGCATGGAAAGCTCTGTTACATATGCAAAGCAGGAGGGATGCAACCTGTACCCTGAGAGTCTGAAAGCCCATGTCCCCATGCAATAATGAAGCATGATTTATACCAGTTAATCTGCTTTATAGCTTATTCCCTGTGATAATAGACATTTTCATGTTTTAGGGGAGGGTTTTTGACAAATTCTACCCACAACACACAGGTCAGAGAGATGTGTTTCACTTCCACATATTTACTTATCTAATCTAACATACATTTAAGCATCCTAATATAGCACACTTTGACAATCTCCTGCTGTTACCATAAGGAAAGGAAAACTCAAGTCATATAATACAGAATCTATTAAATCTTTAAAATGCACACACAAATTTTGGTTGTACAGGTACACTCCATTCACAGACTATACATTCACTTATTTTGCCCAAATCTTAATGCTGAAAACCCTTGTCACATGATTTTTATTTCAAAACTCATTAAAGATTGTGGAAGCTTGTCTGAGTCCATAGACAACTTTTCAAATTATTGTTATGTACAATCAATCATTGCTTTGTTGAGGTTTTTTATTTGCTTTTCTTTGGGTTTTTTTGTTTGTTTTTTTTGTTTTTTTTTCCTGGTGGGGCCGTGTTCAGGCAAATTACAAGCAGTGAGAGATCTTGCCCCAAGTGGATATAATATTAGCTGTTTCTTCATTGCACTATCCTTTGGAGATGAATAATTTTTCAGACCTGCATTTAAATTGCAATCTGCATTGGACATATCTAAGGATAATAAAAAGACTAGAACATTTGACAAATATGAATATTATTTCATTAATTTTTGTAAATTTAGAAAATTCTCATGAATGGAAAAAAGTTCCATATATATCCTTTTTTGAGGTAGGCCATCACTAGAAATAGCTTAATGATGTTAATTTTCTAATCACTGTTGCATATGTATAAAGCATAGCAATTGATATTGTCAGCAATTTCAGTGGAAATATGTGTCAATTAAATTCACTTGGTATGTATGAGAAAGTGCCACTCATATTATAGCACTTGGAAAAATTTACTGTCATCTTAATTACCCTGGTGAATTTGAAAAATATAATCTCTAATTCTGTACTTAAAAATGATGACATTTATTTAAGTCATTAGAAGATTTTTTTTTTTTTATGATTGCTTTTAGGTAGAAAGTACCATAAAACAGGTAATCTTCCTACACATACTCAGAGGTAATGAAGATCTGACATGGCACAACAATTAGGTTCTAGAGTGCTTCAGTGGTGTTGCACTTGATGTGCAAAGGAGCTTTATGTTACTACAAAGACTGTTGGATTGCATTTTACCATTGGGAAGGATAACATTTCTTGCTGTTTCCTTCCACAGAGACAGCATTTCTCCTTTTAAAACAAGAAATTGTTTTTAACAGTCAGTGGAATGAGCCCATTCAGGAAAACTCTGATGGTCAAGCATTGCTTGAAGGAAAATGCCTGTCTTTTTGGTTACTTGAATGGAAATAATGTACAATCTAAGCATCAAAAAGGCATAGAAAAGAGTAGTTTTGATGTTTCTTTTGTCAACTGAAAACCAGAAATGGCAGGATAAGAGGATCAGATAGACAGACATGTTACAAAGATTAAATTTGCAGAATATTATGCCGTCTACAGTGTGAAATGAAGAACTAAAAGACAAATCCTATTTGTCTCACTCAGAGCAGTTGCTTTCAATCAATAAAGTCACATTAGTGTACAGACTTTCAGGATCATGTGTTCACCTTACACTGCTGAGCAGCTGAAATGAATAGCTGAAATGCCAACTGAGCACTCACAAGCCTTATTGGCTTCACATTGAGTTGTAAGTGCTTGTCATTTCCCAGTTTCAGATCTTTCATGCGTAAAGCTCCCAACAAAATCAATTCTTTCTGTGTGTCTGGACCACAGGGAACTTCACACTACTATCTTTGATTTGTGTCTGTGGATATTCACGGTTTTGTTATGGAGAAGGCAACTTCTATTCATGTCCCACCGTCCCAGATTTTCCAGTCCAGGTAACTCCCTGGACACACTGAAGCTCTGTCCTGCCTGCTCAGCTGGCTTTAAATCCTGTGTTAAAATGGGAAGGGAAAAGATTAGTGCAGCACCAAGACAAAGAATATGAAAACCAACCCCTTTGTCCTGCACTATAGATACTTGCAGTGACACAACACACGTTAAGAGCTAATCGAAACTGAGAAGAAAAAAAGTAAATTCATTTCCATGATATCAGGGCTTTTAGGTGGGCAAGACTGTCCAAATAAGGAATGACATCACAGGCCATTGAGATTATTTTTCTGAGATATTTGACAGAGGTTCACAGTTGCTTATATACTGGCACTCTTCAACCCAGAAGCCTCTGCAGAAGTGAACAGGACAGGTTGTTTGAGCCATGGGTTACTGCCAGAGACTAATAACACTTCATTCTTCAGCTGCAGAAGATGTGGAGCTCTATTACTTCTAAAACTGAAAAGTACATGTGCTGAAGTTTCACCCTTCTACCCCTCAAGGGGAAAGAAGTGGAAAGGAGGCATCTCAGCCACATTCCTCATGTGCAATTTATCGTGCATGTTAAGAAAGCACCCAGCTTTGTGTAGTGGGAATTCTCTAAAGTAAAATGTATTGCACTGTTTCCAGTTCAAACAAAACTTCATTATTGTCTATTTTATTCCATATCTTCTTAGAAAAACATTCTGAGCACACAGCCAAATCTTAAACTGTAAAAGAGATCACTTCTATAGGGATTGATGTAGGTAAAATGCTTTTAGAATAAAGCAGTGCTTGACTCCCCATTCAGGATCAGTGCATGTAGCATTCATTTTAAAATAAAGCAAAATTACAGCATTAAAAAGACAGAAAAATACCCCAGAGCTGTGGTTTGGAAAAACTGAGAACTCCTGCAGAGAAAATCATTTCACATCAGATCAGTGTGAGTTAACAGGGAACATAATGTTGAACATAACCAGAAACATCTGAAAGTGAATCCCATTTCTGCAATAACTGTTTCTAATAGGAAAAGGAGGATTGAGAAAGACAGCCCTTATTAAGCAGCCTAATGTCTTAATACTCTGGCCTATTAGTTTTCTGACATCTACCCACTGCAGTTCTATTCCACCTTATGTAAAACACCAGGGGTTTTAAGGTGCTGAACCTGTGTTGCATAATTTAAGCTGCTGTAGTGAGCATTCACCTGACCCTACGGCTGTCGGAGTCCAGCAGGCTGGAATTTCCATACAACTCAAGAAATACTGTGCAAGACATCTCTGTTCATGAAGGTTTACATTTTCTATCAGGGTAAACTTGTATGTAGCAGACAGATATAGACTGATTGTAGAGATGATACGTCATATCCATATTATTGTGCTTCTTAGATTTCAGTATTAAATTACTAAACACTACAAAAATGTAGTTTGTTTTCATTTGCAATAGCAACAATGAGCTGAGAAAATACTACTTTTGAATCAGTTTTGATCAAGAAATTTTATTTATGAAGCTAAAAACTATAATGAAAATTTAACCCAGTTGAAGAAAAGCTTTTCTTTTTCCCTGACATAAACCTGTATCTTCAGTAATATAGGATGTGATGGCTTTTTTTCTGTCACAGAAATTTCGTGAAGTCCAGAGTATTACTTAGTAACATTTTCAAAGCAAAAACTGGAGTCTTGGTGGGTTTTCTTCTTTTAATTAAATTTAATCTGGTTTTGCTGGTTTTATCCCAAAATTATTCTAATAGAATGAGTCCTTGTAGTATAGAGAGGTTAGCTAGCCGAGCCTATTAAAGTGATGGCACTAAAACCACAGTGCAATATTTTCAACTACTGAAAATAATGAAAGGAGAAAAATGTTCCCTTATTATAACAGACAAAAGAGAGAAGTTCATTATAGCTATCTGGGTACAAATATTTATACTATAATCTAACTACAGCAAGTATATTTTTACTCCAAAGCTTTTTTCCCCCCCCCCAAATCAGCTGATGAACATCAAGTCAAATCAGGGGCCAGTCCTGGGGAAGTCCACTGCTATTTCAAAATAATACTGAACTTTGTTTAGTTTCACACTTAGCTCCTCATAACTTGACCTGACTCTTCCAGAGCTTGATTGTGGACGTTATTTACTTAAAAACTATAACTTCAAAATATATCTACCTGTCTGAAACCCAAAAAACAAGCTCTTCTAATCATCAGCTGTAGATCCTGATGAACCTTTTTCTGTGCTGTAACAAATATGCAGCAGACACTGAGGTTATTGCTGTTTTATAACTTGTGTATTTCTAGTGAAAAAACTTAATAATATCTTAATTCAGAAAGTATGGGATTGCCCTCAGCTGTCTAAAGTTATGAGGTCCTAAGAAATTTGACTTTGGGAATTATTGTGGTGAATATTTCATCTTTGTCTCCATAGCATCAGGTAGTTGAGAGTGGATTGCCTGATCTCTAAAACCCTTTTTGTGTTTTGAAATGTTAATACAGGAGGAATTGTGCCAAGTCTGATTGGTGCTCCAGTTTGTCCTTTGTGAACCAACTCCTATTTTGCTATTAGACTCTCATGCTGAGCAGCCAAAGAGGCTCTCAGGGTGTAATGCAACATTGCTCTTTGAATTGCAGAGGGTGATACCAGGAAAATTCCTATTAATCAGCTCCCAAATCAGCACTTTCTTTATTTCTACTGGTGTGCTTTCCTTTCATCTTGTATTTATTTTCCCATATCCTTATTGTCAATTAGTTACCCAGATGGGATAGTATATCAAATACTTCAAAAGACAGCAGGTTTTCAGGCTTTTTATGGATTTTCATTTATATGAAAACTAGAGTATGCATTATTCTGCAGGGTCAAGAATACCCACAGATAAGTTTTTATGCTTTTTGTTTTGTTTTGTTTCTGAATTGTGCAAAAACCTTCAGGCCCATTGTAGCAAATTGTATATAGACTCATTACATAATAAAATGTGGTGTAATTCTGATACTTACAAAAAGGACAATGCAAGAACTCTGGTCTCTAATCCAATTTGCACCAGATTGTTTTCAAAATAGAGATCTTAACCAAAGCCCTTCAGAATGCTTTCAAAATTATCTCTTCTTGAAAATATTACCTCTAGCTTACTCTGTCCAAATACTCTAAACTGATTATTTCTTGCATGTTTTAAAACTACTTTATGCTGTCTATCTCCTTAGCCTTTGCCAACATACAACCTATACTAACAGTGACAGCACTTTCCAAGCACCAACCTGTACAGACAGCCTGGGAAGCTCTCCCAAGCAACCCCTACCTTGGACATACCATGAATTCTAACTTCTAATTCTGGACTTGGTCCTGAAATAGTAAATACTCAACAGTCTGGCCAGGCTCAAATGTGAAACTCTTAAAACTTGTGAACTCTGAAGCATCAGATTTAAACCTAGTATGTTAACTCCTGATAAAGCAAATAACCAACCAACAAAAATCCCCAAATCAAAAACAGCAAACAAAAAACCTCAAGTAAACAGAAAAAAAAAAAAAACAAAAAAAAACCCCAACCAACCAAGCAAAAAAAGAAAACAACCCCAAAAATCCTAACCCTAGTCCAAAGCCTACTCAAAATTCAGAACTCCTTGCTACTTCACAGCAGCCATTTAATTGAATTATTCAGGCAAATGCCAGCCAAAAAAAGCCCTATTCCTTGTTCATATCACATGGCAACTCCAATCATCCTTCTCTGCCAGAGTGAATCTCTAATTCTTCATTTAGAAGAAGCTTCAGCTTAGTGACTCTTCCTGTACAGACATGAACCTGTGTGTCTATGGAGGGAGATGGGGGAACTGAAAGAGAGATAAATTTTGGGACCATGTCAAGTAGAGGGGATGGGGTGGTTTAAAAGAAGCCGATTATTAGATTTATAATGTCTTTAGGCCATGCTTCAGTTTTGTGCAGGTGGATACGTTGTTAATTCCTATTATCAGGCAGCAGAAAAGCTGCTTTTTAGAAAGGTTAAGGTGAGCCCAGAAAGATTGATGAAAATCACATTCTGTATATCTGGAAGGTCAGTTTGGAAAGAGTAACAAGATAACTCTGTCTTGTAATGTTAGAGCTATAATAAAGCACTGTCTGTACCTAAAAATCCACTTTATAAACCCTGCAGACAGGTACAAAGTTTCCACTAGTGATTCTGAGTTTTAGGCTCAACTGTCCTTGCCTCTTGTTTCATTAGTGCATTCTGCAGCTGGACTGCAAAACAGTCCCTCTTGCCAAAACTGAAACAGGTCACTGAAATCCGAGTAGATCTCTGCTGCTGGGGGTCATCCTGTGGCTCAGCTTTAACAGCAGTGTTGCCATAGAGTGCCTTTTTTTTTTTTTTTTTTTTGTAATTGAGCTTTGTTTTTATCCTTTACCCCTTAAAATATATGCCATGAAATTCAATAAAAACTCATTAAAATAATGTGGTATTGTTAGGAAGTAGGTTGACATCCATTGCCCCCATCCCTGTCAAGTTCTAGATTTCTCTGCCTTACATACACAGAGTTTTTATGCACATCTTCAGATACAGCTTCCTTTACACCCCTAATTTACTGTCAGACTGCTGAGCTGCTGTCATGTAAATTACTGTCTTCAGCAAGAACTGAATGAGAGATGAAATTTCTACATTCTGCTATTATTTATTTGAATGATCTTTCTGTTAAAAAAAATGCCCAACACTAATAGTCACAATTTATACACATATATATTTCAATTAACTTCATGGTGAATATTTCAAATAAGACTTGTAAGGAAACTCCTTAAAGCAGCCCACGCCATTAGGTTCTGCAAAGCATTTCCTGATGGTATACAGAGGAATCTGAGATAAACACTTAAAAATTTGAATCTGGCTGTAGTTTAGTCTAGCACTGTTCTGTCCATGGGACTTTGATAAATACTTTTTGAGAAGGTATTCTCTGTCATGTGGTTTGGAAACTTGTTGCATCAGAATAACGAAGATGTGCCCAGCTGGAAATAAGCATCTGCATGTGGATAATGTTTCAGGTTGATCAATGTCTGGTATTTTACCAGAAACTTTGCTGCCATAATAAAGCATACATTTAAACAAAACAAAACAAAAAAAGGAAAGAAGAAACTTATAAAAGACAAAAAAACCCTCACTATTTTAACCTTTTTAACATAATTTATTTGTTTTAACAAAACTAATTACTTATATTAGGTGGAACTTGACATTGGCATTGAAGAGAACAGGGAATGGCAAAAAGCCACAGGTTGCTTTGAAATTTGGCTGTATGTACTCATGGAAGTGACCTTTCAGAAGTGACAAAAGCCAGGGCTGAGTGCTTTTGAAAATTCCAACAGAAAAGAACACATTTTGTGTACCAATAAATAAATATCTAGCAAAAAGGCTCAAAACATAAAAATGAGTGTAATGTGAAATATAGATGCCTCAGACTGAATCTTTCATATTGCCTGGCATTCTGAACCAAAGACCACTCAAAGATTAATTTGATGTACAAATTCTAGAAGGAGGACATTTAAAAAGAAAAAAATTCTCTATTTCCCCCTAACCCTCAATTTTGAATGAACATTCTGCAGTCCTAGAGTTCACAACAAATACACATAAGTATTAACAGCTAAGAGTTATCATGAAGGCCCTGGATCCCACAGGATTTTTGAAAAAAAAATCTGGATTTTTTTTTTTTAATTTTTGAATGCTGGATATCTGTAAATAGTTATTTTCTTACTTCATTTCTGCTACCAGAAGTTTTGGAACTAATTTTTGATATTTCAAAAATTAGAGTTTAAAATCCTTAATTTAAAAAAAAATCCCCAGAACATCAATACCCTTTTTTTTTTGTTTTATGTTTCCCAAGCAAAGTGTTTTCTTAAACATATGAATAAACTCACCCTTCCTCACTTGGAGATATCTTCCCGCTTTTTGTTTCCCTTACAAACTCAAAAGTGATAAAACACAGCAATAAAATCAGACTTCTCCACACTACAGCTTTTTGTGAATGCCAAAAGATGACTAAAATTTTTAAAAGAATCTCTAATTTTGCCTCCTCTTGTATTGAATGATCTAATCTAACTTGATTGTAAAACATTTTATTGACGGCTTCATAAAGAGAAATACTGAATTAAATTAACTTTGACATTCAAATAGCAAATCATGCTGTTTTCTGAATGCAGTAGTACTAAGAGGTCTGAGAAAGGCCAGTAGGGACTGCAGTTGTATGAGAACAGTAAGAAACAGTTTCTACTAATACTTCTCTGAGAGCAAATGGGGAAGAGAAGGGAATATATAAGAATCAGTCAATAAGGGAGGAATTGATGCTCTGGCAAATTATGATTTACTGAAGTTAAGAAAAAAGGTATTTGTCAAACCAACAAAATATATTTTGTGCATCAGCCTAGTGCATAAAATACAGTAAAAGCTTCCAATCCTGATGTATCCATGCTTTTGTCAAGCTACAGTTAGCTCAGCAAATATTTGAGGACCATTTCAGTGGAAGGGTAAAGGCAGATGCTTTGTGAAAAGCAGTGTGTCAGCAGATTTCTCATTTTGAGCAAAAGCTAAGAGGAAAGAACAGATGGAGTAGGAGACTTACAACGGTTACAGTGCATGAAATGTAATTTATATTTAAACAATTAAACATTTTGAATGGACTTCCTTAATTAACTTGCAGTGCAAAGCAGTAAGTACTGTAGGAGGAGTTATCAGTAGTTTCCTGTGATTTATGAGCTGTGTATGAAAAGGTAATATTCAGAGAGTGGCATTGCAATAGCTACATGTGCATCTGAGGATAACACTGGCTACACTTCGAAAGAATGAGTAAAAGTGATCTATTAATTCTTGGAGACAGCTCATTGTTCTTGTTGCATAATTTAATTAAACTACATCCAAATATAATGGAAATCTTACTAATTGGCTCTAGGAACTTGCTGAGCAAGACTTACACCCTGTTGTTAACATTTGGGTTATTTCCTTTGAATACTTTTCTGAGCATGGGATCTACAAAGCAGCTGCATTCGGATTTCTTTGTGGGTTTCTTCTTGCTAATGTACAAAGGGCCAAGTGCTGCATCAGGGGTGTAGATAATTTACCTCCACAAGTATTACCCTTCTTGACACAGCTTTTGCAATAATATACTTCCACAGCTACAGAACTCTGAGTAAACACTCTCAAATAATATGCCAGATGTTTTATGGTCCTTGTCCACTGCTTCCTTTCTGGGCTGCTTTGGGAGTGTCACCTTTCCTGGCTGCTGGTACTGCCTGGATGGCTGTCAGCTTTCCTGATGTAATAGCTGTTTCATCCAAACCTCTGTGACACTCCCTATACTAAACATTTCTCAATATCAGTCTCTCTCCTGCTCCATCTAGTCCTTTTAGTCTCATCTTAGTCCTTTTCTCTCTCTTTGTTTAAATAATGTGTTTTACCTTACGACAAAATCCTTCTGATTCCTCTGTGCTTCAAATGTCACCAGAGCCAGCTGCTTACAATCTCAGCCCTAACTTAGTGTCACAGGCTGTGCATCCTCCTCTCCAAATGGCCGCATGGACACCCTAATCTGAGAGGTATCTGGGCTCTGATGGGAAAAAAAGTGCTGAAAATAGTGCCTGTGAGGATGGTGCAGTAGAGACAGACTTTTTTGGGATAAGGAATAAGTTATCCTCTCCCCGAGTCAGCTGTAGAAAATTGCAAATACAATATCAGCTACAGCCTAAGCTTGAACATTTTCCAGGTCATTCACACTGCTATACCAGGCACTACATCCTTCTTAGAGCTCTTTGAAAGAACTGAGAGAAAATTCAGGCTGAAAAGAATTAAAAAACTGATTTGGGGAAAAAAGAGAAAGAATGATGAAAAATGCAGTAAAGAATTTCCCTGAAGCCTTGTGTGCCCAATGAGATGTAATCAATGATTACCCTCCTGGTATTCTCCTTCATTTTTTCCTCTATCCTAGCCTGGAAACCTGAGGCATCTAGTGTTTATATATGCATACAAGTATGTATAAAAGTGAAACCATTACACAAACACACACCCACAAACATATATCAATATTGTATAAGACTATATAATATGATATAAAGTTGTATAATGTGTTATTATATTTTATATTATTATGGTTTAAATATCTATTCATATATGTTTATATTTATGTCTTGCATCTAAATTATAACCAAGCTTCAGTGATGCTGTGCAAGGACAAATGTAATGAACACTGGGTCAAAGAAAAGAAATAAAAATATATCCTCCTTTAACAATAAAATAAAAGTCCACATGCATGTAGTTCAGGATATCTGGAGATCTGAACAGTGGCCACAGTCCTATATCAGCAGCAGCTCCTTATTTTCTTTGTGGTCTTGTCTATAACACAGATATCTCCACCCATACTGTCTGCCTCACTCAGTTCTATGCACAATTAATCAGTACTCTGAATATTATTCTACTAATCTGTCAAGATTACATTCCCACAGTGATTAGCAGTGAGCTTTAATGATCAATAAACTTTTACTGATTGGTATTTACAACCGTGGGGACAATGGTGTCATTCTGTACTTAGACTTTCAAAACATCAGTTATCTTCTCGTGCCTGCACTTCTGGTGGTCCTGCTTCCCAATGCCAGTTCTCACTGAACAGCCTGCAAGCTGCAGTTACCTGGCAACAAGCATTTCATTCAAAAAGTCGAATAACAGTTATACTCATGTTGTAGGATCTTGCAGCATTTGACTGGGGAAAAAATATTGATCTGGGAGAAGACAGATGCACATTAAGTTATTTGCTTGTATTAATATATTTTAGTGAGGACATTGGTACATTATCAAAATTGGTTCAAAGCAATCAATCCCCTCTTCTACATAATCTGTTCACATTACTGCCATGAATCCAACCAACCACACTGTACACTCCTGAACCTGCCTCATGTCATTTTTGCTACTAGCCCCTTTAAAAAGGAATGTATTTTGAAATGTTCTAGGCTTCTGATGTTGGGTATCTCCTCTTCAAATTTTTTAAAAAATTATTAATCACAAGTAATTTTGCTGAAATATACAAATATGTTTCCATAAATATAAAAACTTTTTTAAAGTGATGATACAAACTTTTGTGTTATCCACGATCCAATAATTGTGTGGAATACAGCATATAATACAATTCTTAAAAATCAGCTTCTGATTTCTCAAAATCCAAATCAACATCTATAGTTACCTTTCCATATACATATTCTGTAATGGTGATGAGAATCCTGATTTTGCATTTGATTTGTAGAGTAAAATTCTTATTTTTATGGATTTGTTCATTTGTTACAGGCATCCTTGAGTTCTTTAACTTCGCAGGAGTCAGGAGAAAATTAATGCTGTACATCGTCTTGTACAGCCACGGACTGACAGCAAGAGCTTGTGCTGGAAGCCTTTCCACCAACTGGATCAACGTGTTCAGCTTTAAACTTCATGTGGAGAGCAGGAAGAGGGATCATAAAGGGTAATTGGTTTCTCCCTTAAATGTGTATTCAATTACACAGTCGAGTACTACCCACACAGAAACCTCTGTGTTTGATTAGGCATTTCTGAGCTGCAGAATCCCCGCCAGGATGCTCTTCCTTTTATAGTGGCATGGAATATCCTACAGCTTTTTTCATAGTTGCCTTGTCCACTGATTACAGGTTTGATTGATGAAGATAAGGCTGCCTTGCTCCTTTTTGTTTCCTTTCTTTCTTTCTTTCTTTCTTTCTTTCTTTCTTTCTTTCTTTCTTTCTTTCTTTCTTTCTTTCTTTCTTTCTTTCTTTCTTTCTTTCTTTCTTTCTCTTTCTTTCTTTCTTTCTTTCTTTCTTTCTTTCTTTCTTTCTTTCTTTCTTTCTTTCTCTCTTTCTTTCTTTCTTTCTTTCATTCTCTCTCTTTCTTTCTAAATGTCATTAAATAACCAGAGTTTTCTGCAGTTAGTACAGATAGGTTTCTATTGGTTATGCCTAAAAGTTTTCTCCTTTTTTTAACTGCAGAATTTTCTAATTATAACTTCCTCAGAATATGGTTTATGCACAATGCAGCTCCATCTATTGTCAGACATTTTCAAATATCCAGAAGTACCAATTTTCTATTTTATAATCTTTACCCTAGCTTTCAGTAAAATCCTGTACTATTTTGAAGTTTTGTGCTCTAATTTAAAGACCTTATGCACTGGACAAAGACCAATATATCTCTCAGAACTTCTGAATCCATTTGCTCCACACCATTCTTAAGGGCAGCACTTGTATGGTTATTTAGCTTATGTTACAACTGGAAGTATTTTGATGTTATGTCTGCAAACTGCATTGATGACTGAGGAAAAGTTATTGCAGTTTTATTTGAGATGATCAGTGTTTCTGAGCAATTAGGTTTCTAGAAATCTGTATTTTGTGGTGATTTTAGGAATCTTTAAAAATTGCGTTATAAGAAAGCCTATTGACTTTGGATTAAAAAGTTAGTATAAAAGGCTTGTGGTTATTCTCCTCTGCCTACAGGGTATGAGCAATACAGTGAGTGCTGATGAGGTGTCCAGGGATGAGACACAGGGAATTCTTCAGATAAGCGCACACTGCTCCCAGAGTTTAGAGCTAGACCAATTTACACAGCTTGAAGGCAAACAGAGTCTGTCCATCTCACAAGTCACTTAGGAATGCTTTCCACTTCAGTGAAAATTGTTATGTGTGTGAGAAAGCATAACTTCAAAACACCCCAACCCCCCACCCCCCAAAAAGCAACAACAGAGTCTAGTTCTGTTAAGTTCTTTGTAGCTAAATAAATGTAATTGCAGTATTAAATTCTTAGACAGGCTTGGGTATGTTTGAAAACCATTCCTGAAATCCCTCCATATTTCTTGATGTACAGGTTATGTACATTCTTATCTGGTACTTTGAACGTTTCAGGGATGCAAAATCATTTTTTTCAATGTTGCAAAGAACAGAACATCAGGCTTCAGCATACTTAAATGCTGTACAGTCCATTGGTGAAATTGCAATAAAACTAAACATCAAAATAAAACTTATATAAAAGTTAATAGGCTTAGCGTGCAAGATTCTTTCAAGCATTTAGAGAAATTGCATTACCAGAAGTCATGATCACTATAAAGCCAGTATCCTCATTAAAGGCTTTGAGGAGGATATAAGCTTTTCCAAGCAGGTTTCCTTGTTATAATTCTTGCAGTGTATGCGAGTAGCTTAAACGTTTACCTTATCATAGCGAAGCAGTGAAAACTTTAAAGTATACATTTAACACTACCATGAATTTACATGGTAACAGGAGATCACTTGGTGTGGAAGACCAGTTGCCTGAATGAGGAAATGCATTGACTTTTTCAGGTTTTCATGGGTCCAGGAGTGTCATGGGTAATTCTTAGCAACACACCATTTATTTTCTTTTGAAACCTGATGTTGTGTATTGGGTCTGGCTGGATTGGAATTAGCTTTTTCCACATCATCCTACATTGTGCTGGGGTTTGTATTTGTGGCTAAAGCAGTCTTACTAACTCACCAACATTCTAGGCTTTGAGGGGGCCTAATTGTGGCCCTTCAGTATCTGAAGGGAGCCCACAAGAAAGATGGAGAGAGACTTTTTACAAGGGTGCCTTGAGTGAAAGAACAAGGGGAATGGCTTCAAACTGACCAAGAGTATGTTCAGATCAGAATAGGAATAAAGTCTTTACTTCTTCCTAAAGTAGGTGAGGGTGGTGAGGCCCTGGCACAGGTTGCCCAGAGAAGCTGTGGCTGCCCCATCCCTTGAAATGTTCAAGGCCAGGTTGGATGGGGCTCTGAGCAACCTGATCAACTGAAAGTTGACAAAGGAATGAGATGAAGATTCTGAAAGAATGAATGATCTTTAAGGTCCCTTCCAACCCAACTCACTCGAGTATTTTATGATTTCTGCTACTGCTGAGCAGTGCCAAGACTTTCTCTTTTTTCCACTCTGCCCCCAGAGTTGTCTGGGAATGGGCAAGAGACTGGGAGGGGACAAAGCCTGGAGGCACATGCCATAATATTTGACATCATGCAGATATAGGTAAAGGAAAAGGCAGGGGAATGTTCTTGCTTATGGTGTTTGTCTATGAGGTGTGCTGAGACCATGACTTCCAGGACACGGTGGGTCATCCGCCTGCTGATGTAGGAATGCACACATCAACACTGCTGGGAATTTTCCCCAAGAGAACAAAATGACCTTATTAGCATCTGATGAAGAAGTAGGCCTTTCCAAGATGGTCATGGATCTGGTTACATTCATCTCTGGGATACACTAGCAGCATCTCAAAATTTACCTTATTCAGAAGTTGAAGTTTCTGACTGATAGTTCAAACCCCTGTCTGATAATTTGGTTTGTATTGCCAAATATTTAACACTGATCTGTGCTCAGGACCTTGGCTTCTTCTTGTCACTATTCTTCAGCCTCTTATTTGATAATAACAGCAGAAGAAACTGAAGGAATAAGCAAAGTCAACTTTTGACCAAACAAAAAATTGTGGAGGTTTTTCATAAAAGGATCTGTGAGATTGAATTTGTAATAGTAAATGTGGCAGACTCCTTGGTGTTAGGAGAACTGATACAAGAAAACAGATGATCATGCTGAAGAAAACTGAAGAATCAAAATATTGTTATGGCCAAAAGAGAACAAATGTATATGTATATAAATATATATGTATGTATGTATATAAACACATGAATTTACAGTTTAGTTTTAGCCTGATGACTGCTTTTACAGTCAAATAGTGAAACTGTCACCCAACTTAAAATAATAACAATACTCATAAATGAAATTGATAAAGGAAAAATACTGAGAGCATTTAAAACCATTATACATTTAAACCTACTAACACCTACTTGTTTTCTCTGGTATTCAGCCTATTCTTCCAATGTCCCTCTGGAAGATAAGAACTTTCTGCCTTAATCAGGAAGACCAGAGCCAACACACCTGATGCAGCCAGTGGGAAAAGAGGCAACATGAGGAGCAGCCCTTCTGCTCTGCGATGAGGAAGGATGAGGGAGGGAAGGGGCTGCAGTCCCAGAGAAAAGAATGATCACCACTATGCCTGAAAGGCCAGCAGTTATGATCCAGACCGGAAGCAGAATAAAACTGGTTCTGGAACTCCTTTTTTATTTTTTCTTGTAATTCAAGTGTAATTTGAAGTCAAAGTTTGAGGTAAATACTTGTGGCTGAAGATTAATTCAGAGCAAGCCCTAAGAGAGCACAAAAATATTCATGCAGCAAAGCCAAATGACATAAAAGGAACACAAATACAATTTTATTTTGGTTTTCTGATGAACTGAAATCCCATCAAGTGGGCCTGCTTTATCTTTGCAGCTATCTCAGAGAAAATATCCAGGGAAAATACACTCAAGAACAGCTACTATTATTCTAAATCTGGTTTTATCTAATCTTGAATTATTCTAAATGGCTTTCTATAAGGTAATTTCATTTGAATTAAAGTTGCCTCTCATATTTCCTCTGGTACAGCAGAGTAAAAATTTGCCCTTTTTTTCTGACATTGAAGCAACATTTCAAACCAAAGCATTATTTATTGAATGCTCAAAGGCACAAAGTACTTTGGAATACGGATTAAAAAATTTATTTTGGCTACACCTCTGTAAATTCTTCAGTTCTTCATGCTAGCTTCATCTGTTTGACAGAGAAAAGAAAAACCAGTCAAAGCAAAAGCTGCAGAACCCCTTGCTGCCTTTTGTCTTCCTCCCTCTGCAGATTTGTG
Organism: Rhipidura dahli; assembly: GCA_013399225.1. NCBI lineage: Eukaryota > Metazoa > Chordata > Aves > Passeriformes > Rhipiduridae > Rhipidura > Rhipidura dahli. The sequence goes on from VXAC01005945.1 coordinate 109,968, forward strand.
CCTGTTCACCAGTGTTGTGCAGACACAAACTGGGCAGGCTCTTCCTGCTCCTTCAAAATCCTGGTCCAGCCCCAAGTGGGAGAATTTTTTACATCTTTCTGGGTCCCATTCCAACCTGAATGAAACCAGACAAATAAGGTCTATACCCACTGATGATGGAGGCATAATTTTCTTTGCTGGTTTGAGTAGCTACGTTACGAAAGATTGACATGCATTTCCTCTAGACTGTGTCAATTGTAGTCTCAGTTGTAGCTTTATCTGAAGGAAAAAATTAAATTACTGTACCTATCTCCAAGAGATTCTTACCATATACATAAATATAATACAGGAATTTCAGAATTTACCATACAAGATTAAATTTGTTGTTTACTGTTGCTTGCCAGTAGTAAAAAAGTACTGTGAAATAATTTTGGTTTTGTGTTATTTTTTTGTCTCCAGCAAGAAAATTGCAGCATACCCAGGCTCTTGCACAGAGATAGGCTTGACTATACTTAGTATTTTAAACTTTAACCCAAAACCTTCTCTAGAGTATTTTGGGGTATAAACAAACAACTACACCAAGCCTTTGAAAGAGAAGCCTTTTCTACTGCATTTGATCTCTGTCTCACCATTGCTTTAAAATGCAGCATTTTAGTGAATATAGATCTATAGTAACTGTTTGGGGATTATTGTGTGAATAAGACTTTTGATAAATGGCTGTTTTAGTCCCTCTGCAACCTAATTTATCACTGAAATTGGAAGATTTAGACTTTCCATATATCTAGACAGGAGTGAATTCATGCAAGTCACCTCAGTTTCTCTGATAAGAAATATATTTATATACTTCCATTATATTTATATATTTATTACAGACAGCAAAAAGGTTGAATCAGAACAGATCAGACACAAAATCTTTAGAAATTTTATAGATTGATTCAAAATAATTCTCATGTCTTGAACTCTCTGAAGCAGAACTTCTTCCTTTGGGAAACTGACAACTCTACAGAACCTCAAACTTCTAGAAATCTCCTTTTTATCTGACATCCCATAGTTTCCTTACTTCCACAAAATATAAAGTGTCAGACCTTTGAACGTGAAGCCAAGGAAATATGTTAGTATTTTCAGTCCTGCAACAAAAGTATTTTATAAAAATTAAAGGAATCAAAAAGTCTCTCAAGTGACTTTATGTGTGGAAAACAAGTCTGTTTACTTCCTCAGAAATGGGCAGAAACTGGATGAGATCTCCCAAATGTGAAGCCAAGCTGTCAATTTTTATGGCTCTTACTTCTATAATTCTCATTAGAGGTCAGGGAATTCTATTCTGAACTGAAATTCACCTTTAAAATTCTAAAATGCTGTACAGTTTTGGCATGTGTAGTAGGCCAGAGGAAAAGCTGTTATTTATTGATGAGGCTGTAAAGAGGAAGGTGTAGGGTTTCTATGTGATTACCCTGCATTAGGCTATTACATTATATTATCCCAGTTTTCTAAAATAGTGCTGTAAAACAACCCAGTGATCCTTTCACAGTAAAACCATGTAAATACAGAGTGGCCACGGGTCTTCAGTATTGAGTGTCTCTTCCCTCTCTGTGAAATATTGGTCTCCTGTCCTCAGGTGTCCGTTCTATTTGGATAGAATCTAGTACATTTTGTAAACTGGAAACTAGCTCAGAGGGGGAAAAAAGGGGGAAGGGGGAGAAGGATACTGTGCTTACCCAAAAGAAAGAAAATTAGAAGAAGAAAAAAGAAAAACACATGAAAAGAGGATCAAATGCCCCTAAGCACTAAATCAGGTACTCATGGAAAGTGGAAGATCAAACCAAAAGCATAATGTCAGAAGTTTTTATGTATTGTGTTGCCTAGATCTGTAATTCTCTTGTATTTTTGTGATTAAAATTAGTGACTGTGTACATAAGGAATTCTCTTTTTAAATGATCTTACTTGTCTTTTCACTGAAGGGCTAAGAAAGTTAGAATTCATAGATACAGTTTGAAGGCAATATGCCCAAACTGTGTTGCCTATTGTTTGGAATTGTGGCACAGGGGGGTTGTATCGATACAAGAAGGCAAATTGTGAGGTAGGCATAATTCTACAGCACTAAACAAATAACCTCAGAGACAGATGTATGCTTTAACCAGCCTTAAAACTATTGGAAATATTCTTTTCAGAGAGCCTGTTGACTGCAGAAGATGGGCACAGACTGAACACCTCCCTTTAGGCAGCCAAAATTGAGAGCAATCTGACCTTAAAAACAAAAGGCAAGATACAAGGGAGGGCAAAGGGCTCTTTCCTCCTTTACATTCTTCCAGGATTTGGAAGTCTAGTGATTTATATACCCTGTTTATAATGAATCCCAAATCACTGACAGAAAAATAAGAAAATGATGTTTTAATATTCAGAGCAAGATGAACATAGCAATATTGCAAAGCCAAAATAGTCCTTTTTTTTCTTATGCAGGTGAAATGATAAATCTGAAATACTCTGGCTTTTTCTCCAACATACTGTCAAATTGACAGGTTCCTTTTAAACATGCTGATTTTTACCAAAACTGTGTTTCCAAATGAAGAATCTTCTAACCCTTTATGACAGAATCACAGAAACATAGAATATTCTGAGTTGGAAGAGACCCACAAGGATCACTGTGAAGAGCTTCTGGCCCCACCACACCACGTGCACCAGAGCATTATTCCAACACTTCTTGAATTCTGTTGGGCTTGGTGCTGTGACCACTGCCCTGAGGATCCTGGTTTTGGTTATGATTTCAAATTATCCTTTCTATATTTCCTAAGCAACTGCTTCTGGATGTTTTTGGTTGCTTGCTTGGTTGGTTGTTTTTTTTTTTTTTTCTTTTTGTTTGTTTGTTTTATCTGAGTTTTCTGTAATTTACAATCTGATTTACAAATATGAAGTATGCTATTAATTAAAGTACACCACTCTTTCTTCCCCCAACTTCCCTCCTCCAAATTCTGGAATTTATTTTTTAAATGATTACATAGAGGAAAAGGAATATTTCACTATCACTGATTCCTTGTTACACTAGGCATCACTATCTGAGAGATTATTTATGCAAGTTTGAGAGCAAAGTAAATCCAAGACTTCTGTCCAGGAAAATGCAATCCTTTCCTTTCTTTCTTTCTTTCTTATATTTTTTTTCTCATTATCAGCTACATACTGAAATTAATTACATTTCCTTTTTGTTAAAACTACATTCATGGTTCTGTCTGTAGTTATTATTATATGGATAGTGAAATTAAATATAAGAATAGATGTCTCCTTTGCTAACAGTTCTTGTGTCTTCCAAACCAAGATAAAAGTATTTTAGAAATAGTGTTCATCTTCAATAAAACTGCTGTAGCAAAAGTGATATTGTTGGGTTAAGTTCAGAGAAGAATCTAATTAATAAGAATTTTGAAAGAAATATTGTCATGTTGAAAAAAAGATAATTTGGAAGAATTTCTGTGGATCCAGGATTTTACCCTTCAAACTTCACATGGAGTCACCCTAAGAAGAATTACTGGGACTGAAATGATGACCATTAGGATAATATCGAGACAAAAACCTACTCGAGTTTTTCTAAGTTCACAAGCTATATAAGAAGAAAACTCAAAATATCACTGGAAATATGTTTTAGGGAAGGAAAATTCTTGGTTTGAGGTAATAGAGCTAGTGCTTAATTTTGGAGTTCATAAATACTGCAAGGTCAAGTAAATAGCATAAAACAAAGCAGAACAAAAATAAAGGAAAATTAGATTAAACTAAGTTGCATGAACCACACCCTCTCTACTAACAAACTATATCATGAGTTAACAAAATGTTGTCAGAACAAAGAAAGCCAAGAAACACAAATACATAAGATTAACATAATTACATATAACAGCCAACTAGACCTTCAAAATATTTAATAGTAATAAAACTAGTAACAACAATAATAAAAATATCAATTAAAAAATCCTCCATATTTTTGTAGTGATGTATTTCCTGCATGACTGGATGCTTCGAGTAAGTATTTGTTTCACTAAAAATCACAGTTATAGTTATCAAGCCTGGTTTATGCTCTAGAAAAGTCTTCAGTAGCTTCAGCTGATTTGTCGTCATAAGCTGTCCATCAGCCCATCTTATTAGTTGTGGTATTTGCTTTCATCCCTTTTGCTTATTGCACATAGTTGCTTGCTGTTCTGCCTAAACATTTCTGGTTTTCTGAATATCTGGGGTTCCTGAATGCAATTAATACAGTTTCCTACCAAAAAAAAAAAAAAAACAAACAAACCAAAACAACCAAAATAAACAGCAACAACCCCCAAAAGCTTCACAAAGTTTTTGTCTTCCTTTAGTCATTAGACTGTTTTTGTTTTTCTAAATACCAAGGTACCTGCCATTCAATGAGATTAGTTTGGCCCATAATTCAGTCTTTTAGACTTCCTCATCCTATGCAATTGTAAAACACTCCCCTCTTCATCATCACTTTCTGAATTTAGAAATCCTCTCAAATACAGTGCAGTAAAAGTTGTAATTTGGACATGAATAATGTTTACATTCAGATATTTTTGTCTGTAGCAGATGTCGTATAATACAGAGAGAAACAAAGTCAAGTCAGTTGGAAAACAGGAATCGAGGAGTTTGTAGAGAAGCCATTACCTGCAGTATTGCAATAACACATAAAAGAAATCTTCACACAGGGGAAGAAGGGTCTCAAATGACAAACGTAAACATATTTTGGGCTTGGAGCACAATATCATTTTTATATCTATTTTCATCCTTAAAGCATTAAATATTAATGAAAATACATCTTTGTTTGATGTGGTAATTATTGCCATGATCTTTACTCATGATCCATACTCCTTGTCTCTCAAAACTGTTTTTTCATTGCCTAGTTTATAGTCCTCCTTCTGGTACCCCTTTGTTGCCCTTATTTCATTTCACATATTCCATAATTTCCATAGTGCAAGACCTCATAATTGTTTCAGTGTGCTCAAATGGGGCCCAGCCTTTTCTCTGTGTCTTTGAAAGTTTAAACAGGCCTTGTTGCTTCCTAGATTTGTACCCCATTTTCACACAAGAGGTGTGATGGCTGTATTCAGAAGTGCTGCTTAGAGTGAGGTTGGTGTTCATTTGGAAGTGGTTGCAGATAGTTGCATTCCATCTTATACATATTTTGCCTATCCCTAAATACTGTCTGTAGTCAGGGTCTTATTAGGGAAATGGTGTTTAGCTGCCACCTATTTCAAAGCTCAGTAACCTTGTAATGTAGGAATGAAACACTGGGTCTTTCCCAGATGGTGTAATATATAACGCTTAAGTGAGGTAAAGGTAGAGACTGTAGATCGACTTCCCTGAGCTAAAATGGCTGAAAAAGAAAAGTTCAGCTTTCAGTCAGGGATATTCTTGAGATTATAATGAATATAATAATACATTTACATACCTACATAAGAGAAAAAGATCTGTCCACACCATGTAAAACACACACTTTCCTCCCTGCAGGATGTGACTTCAGTGGTAGTTAGAAAGATCATTGTAGTTTCCTCACAGATGTTCTTCTTCCAAGAATTTCCCGCTAGGACTCTCCCAGCTTCCTTTTTCTCTCCAAGCTGAAGTTAACTGGAGGTGTAAAGACTCCACAGTAATGGCCATAATGTTTATGTGCATCAGTGATCTTTGTAATGCTGAAGTAATATATTAATGTGTAGAGGAATCTAAGCAAGTTGCTTAGCTTTTATTACAAGTACTTGAAGAAATAATAGTTTTGCATCTCAGAATTATGATTGAATAAAGAAACACTGGTTTGAGCACTCCCACCCATTCCCCGGGTTAGACAGTTCTGTCGCTAGCAGGTGTCTGCAATCACCTGACAGGTTTGAATTTAGACACAAGAACTTTGTTTGAACTTCAGTTATACCCACCTTTAAAAGCAGTAGGGAAGTGAAACAAGTTACCTGTGGAGAAAAGTTGTGGTTTTGCACCAGAAGGTGCTCCCTTTAAAATGCCAGTCTCAGTGCCTTGGCTCTACTTTATCTTTGAACATTTTCAAGTGGTTCATTTGGACTGCTCCTGCTCTTTCTGGCTGAATACACCCTGCTCCCTGTGATCAGCCAGCCAACTTGCTAATGGAATGTAATTTGCACTGCACGTAATTATCTGGATGGGAGACTCCCATGCTTGTGTTCTCTAATGGAGAGCTGGATTATGTAGTTTTATTATTCAAAGCAAATGGGAACATGAGTTACATGCTGTGTAACTGAAATGAGTAGGGCCCATAGGTTCAGCCTGATGCTTATTAAAGCAGCCTGCCATAGTTAACTCACTTGTAAAATAGGATTTATAATGGAAACATTTACAGTGGGAACACCAACTTGTCCCCATCTAACAGTAGCTATGAAAATATTGTCATATGGCAGAATGTTAGCACAGAAAAAAGGCTCAGCAGTATACATTGCAACACATATTCTTTCATATGCCTAATGCAATAACTCTTTAATAGGTAATTCTTTGCTTTTATAGCATTCCTTGATAGAGGGAATCTAAGAATGTACCCTAGTTTTTGCTGACCTGTCCACTTTGTATATATTTTCACAAAATAATTGAGTTTTGTAACAATCAATCTTTGAAGGAGTCTCTTGAAATAAATAGTTGCAAAATGAAAGAAGAGTCAGAAAGTACCTTTCTCCTTTTAATAATTTCATTAGATGACATGCTGATAACATCTATCTTTATTTGGTATCCACACTCATAGACTAAAGTAAAAGTGGTGCTAGAGGAAGAAGTGTTGGTGGAAAAGTGGACATGGAAGGAAGGTGTTACTGGGTTTTGATTTTTGTGAAAATACATTTTGTTTGATTTACACCTCTCTCGTTTTTCAAAGTCATGCCCTAATCAAGTGCATCTTAAACAAATGCAGCTAGTGGTATGAAGTGACTACCCATATTGGGTAATGGTTTTGTACCAAAAAAGCATAAATTTAGATTAGAATAGTTAAAAGGAAGAAAATATTCTGAGGGTGGTGAGACACTGGAACAGGTTGCCCAAATAACTTGCGGATGTCCAGCCATTGGAGGGGCTCTAAGCCAGGCTGGATGGGGCTTTGAGCAACCTGGTCAGAGCCCCATCCAAGATGCTCACCTCCAAGGCAAGGGGGTTGGAATTATATGATCTTTAAGGTCCCTTCCAAACCAAACCAAAAATGAAGGAGAGAAAATCAAATCTACAAGTGATGGAAAGATAGAAAAAGTTTTGGAAGTGAACTGAATTGGTATAGATAAAAAGGTAGGAAAGAGAAGTTTTAAAATGAGTGGGCAAAATATTAAGTAGGAAAACACAAGTGTGGAAAGCACTGGGAAAGGAATAAAAACAACTTTGAAGTTAATGTTTCATAACTCTTTTCCTTTCATTTGAAATATTCTGTATTTTTTAAAATTTTAATTCAAAAGACAAAATCTGCAAAAGACTTATTATGCCAACATTGTTACTATTATACACTCTCAGGTAAAATGATTTTTTGTGTGGCAGGGGAGTGCCAGAACATAATTTACAGGTCACCAGAATGTGCTAAATCCCACAGCAATGGACACCAAACAACACTCAGCTGCTTGCCTCATGGCCTTTGTTTTTTTTTGTTTTTTTTTTTTTTAATATTAATCTCTATCAGAACCCTTTATAAACAGCTGGGTTCCATCTTTTGTTTGAGAAAATGGTGATGCTAAAATGTGTAGAATCCAATTAAATATTTTCCTTACTTTCACCAGCTCTGTCTGCTTAAAACAGAATCTCAAAAAGAAAGGTAACAAGTTCACAAAACTGGTTTGTAAACTGACTATAAACTTGCTTCAAGAGATATGGCAATATAAGAAGGATTTGATTTCTAGTAGGCTAATATCTATCTAACTATATGTTTATGCCATAATTTAGTATTCTAATCAATAAGAAATCGTTCTTTTTCTACTTGTTTCAAGAGATGAAGGAAAAATTTCCCCTCCTCTTGCGTGGTGTACAACTATCTGCAGAGTAAACAATAACTTGCCACGTAAAAGATTAAACGCAAAGAATCACATTGGAACTGCAAATCCTTTTATTAATTATGGAAGATGTCACTGCAAAAGTGTGTTATAAATGAATATAATGACATTTTTGGAATGTTCATTACTACTGTTAACGTTGAGAGCCTACTATATGAATTCATCAAATAATAGCTGACTCTATCACAAACAGAATATTGAATGCTGAATTTATATCAGTCCTTTCCAGGCAGGAATTGTGCCATAATCACATTACAGAATATATGTGTTAATCTGGAAGGAGGTAAGTAAAATTTATGTTTTAGTTTGTGAGGGGGTGAAATATCTATTTGTTTATTTTATCAAAGTGCTGTTAGAAATCACATTTTTATTCATTGTTACAAGTTTTTGCCTGGTGTTTAACAGGTGTAGATAATCCCTTTTGACAAATACAAGACGGAGTAAGTGCTTTAGAGCAAAGCATGTTTTTCTGTTAACAATATTAATATTTTTACACAAAGAAGTCACAGGTGGTTGTATGTGCTATACAATATAATCATATTGATAAATAAACAGTCCCTGCAGTTAATCACATGTTTCTTCTAAAACATAGAAAATGTGTTTGGTATCACATGCACATGACTGCCCCTGAAAGAGGATAAAGACAGGGTATTACATTAAATGACTCTTTAGCTCAGGTGTAGCTACACTCACTTCTGCACTGCTGATGGACCTATCCAAGGTATCTCTGATATGGGACATGGTTTTGCTTTAGAATTTGCCCTCCTGATACCACTGAAATTTTGGGTAAAGACATCTAACGATGCTAACTAGATTTTGCAATGACTTAGAGGTGCTAAGCTGTGCAATAAATTTAATTAGAGAATAAATGGCAAATCTTTAGTTCTGGCTGAAATCCAGCCTCTACTCGTCTGCATTTACTTTGTTAGGATTAGTAATTAATTGCACCCTTATTTTCTGTGCTATCCTAGCAGCAGACTTGTTCTAACTCTATGCTAATGCACTGAGACAATGTTGACTCAGGAAGAAACAAGTCATTAGTTGATTCTACAGTGTCACTTACTGCAGCTTCCTTTGTTTTCCACATGGATTCAGTATATTGTATGACTCTTTTTTCTAAGATTAGTCATATAAACCACTGTTTCTCTTTCTAAGATCATAACTATTATACAAAATTTTCTGTCCAAGTTTTAAAAACCTGAAATTTCCCTTTTTCTGCAATAATTGAAACTACCTCATATTTTAAATTTCTTTTAGTGTCAAACAAGTCTAAAGACAAAAGTCCAGCATTTTGTGAAGTTCAAGTAATTTCAGCTGCATAGTTTAAATCCACTAAAAACTTTTTCACCAGAAAGAGTTCTCGAAAAGAACAAGATAGGGTTAGAATGAGATATTGTGGAAACTAATAGGTCATACAACTACCAGCTTGCAAATTCCACAGAACAGAATTGTGGAGTTTAGAGAGCAGGGGATAATAAATCAGGGGTTCTGAAAAAAAAATGTTTAAGATAGAATATTGCAAATTTCAGTGCCAAGCCCACTTCTGCTGATTGCAATTATATGGAGTCAAGATTACCACAACTGAATAAAATCTCTTACATCTGAAAAAACTTCTGAGAGTAAGCATGCTGGGAATTTGGAGGGTTTGGACCATTTTTTCAGTGAAAACTGAGAGATGGCATACTAGAAAAAAAATGTCTAGAACTGAATGTGAAAATGGGCATAGAGTTTAAAGATTTCCTTATATATCTTGTCTGAAGAAATATGATGGGAGAAAGTTTCTTGACTTTTCAAAGAACTATTATTTGCAACTTAGGCCTAAATAAAAGCTAATTCCTTTTAGTCATTATGTAATTAGGCTGGTCATTAAAATCTTGAAAAAAACCTAAACACAGAAATCATTTCATGAGGTCAGTTTGAATTTTACTATAAAATATTCATCTTAAAATGACTTCTAGATACAAAGAGCAACTTCTGCTTGCATGCTAATAAACAGAAATCACATTTGTTGCTGTTAAATAATAATAATATGTGATTAAGTTTGTGCTCCTGGATCTGAAAGCAGATGAGATTTTCCATTCATAAATTCTCTTGCTCATGTTGTTCCACTTAGAACCTGGAAGCTTTTTTGGCAATAAAATGTAATAGTTAAGGTATCCATAAATGCTCTAGGTAAGTGGTTTGTCCCTCATTACAGTCATAAAGGTCTTTTACAAGACAGTAAGCAGATTATGGCTATACTGCATGCTCCTGTAGCCTTCAAGAAGGTGTCCATTCCCTTTTAGGCGGGAGCTACTGTGTTAATTGCAGCCAACAGGGGGGATGCCTTAGGCCATCTCTAACAGAGTTTGGTACACAAGAGCACCACACACTTCATGGGGACCTGAAGAGCAAAACTGCACACAGGAATTCAAGGTCCAAATACATCCTGTGGCATAATGACATTAACTGTCACACATTTTACCATTTGATTTGTATTCCTAATTTCTGTGGAGACAACATTTACATGGAATTAACTTGTGTGATTGCAATACATCTTTTCTTAATGGTAGTAGTCAGCACAGTTAAGTATACAGCATTATAGTTGAGTATAGAGGCTAGAGTAGTAACTATAGGGTCACTATATTCAACATCAGGACATTTCCCCCCAAATGCTGTGCAGTACTACATTTCTCTGTAGCAAATATTATCAATCATTTTATCAACAAGTCACTATTTATTGGCTGTTACACCTTCATGCATGACCTCCATTTTATTACCTTGACACCATAGCTTTGTCAGACTGTGCTTTTAGCAAGAGTTGATACTTGGTGTAAAAAGAACTCTATGTCCATTACAAAGGTGACAACAAAAGCTCTGTTTTTTGCTGGTTTTGCAAGTTTCTTCTCCACCTCCTTATTGTCAGTGATGGAAAATTGCATGGAAACCTCTATGCCACACGTGGAGCCCATGGAGAAGCTCTACATAATTCTTTTACTGTTCAGCATGGGACGGCAATGCCATTTAATTGGTTTTGTGATGCCACAGCTTTACTCTCATGGGATGGAAAGCAGTGCCTCTCCTGTCAGCACTTGATGAAGCTGGTTCTTCCCTTTGATACTACAGTCCCAGGATTTCCTTTCAAAGAAAAGTTATGTTCCTACTTGATTTTTATGCAAAAGAAAGTAATAGTTTCAACTATAACGTCTTCTCCAAAAATGAAACAAAACCAAAAAAAAAAGGAAAAACCCAAACCAAACAAACCAACCAAACAAAAATAAAACACCCCCCCCAAAAAAAAAAAAAAAAAAACCCCCCCCCCAAAAAAAAAAAAAAAAAAAAAGAAAGAAAGAAAAAGGGGCTGGGGTGGGAAAGAGAATGAATTTTGTGTATTTCATAAACACACAGGTAGCTATTAATGGAACGAGTGCCCTGAGGTGAACTCTCAGGGATCTGCACTCTTTCATCTCAGCTGATCCACCCTGAGGCTGTTGGGTGACAACACAATCAGAATCACGGGTGACAAGCATCATCAGCTTGCACTAGTGTAGCCCACGTATTCTTTCTAAATACAAACAAATAATGTTTTTTTTTTTTTAATTCCCTTGGATCTGCAAAGCATTTACTGTAACACAAATAATGTTCATTCTTAATAACATGCTTCAATATAGGATTTTTCTATAGGTTGTAATTTTCTTACACTAGAAAGCATAACATAAAATCACTATGCTGGGAAATGGAGATATGAATAAAATGCTATAGATTGAATTTCTTTAAATTGGAATAAATAGTTATCTCAAAATTAATTGCCCAAGACTTTTTTATCTATTCTGTTACATGACATTGATGCTTATATCTCTTAATATTACAGTTTGTTTTTTGGAAGCACAGAATTTGACTGTTAAAGGGTTTGCAGTGTTTAAGTTATTCCCTTCCCTAGTTCTTGCTCTTTGAAAATTTCCAAGCTTCCTGCTACGTAAGACAATTACAGAACTGTGACATATGCTTTAGGCATATGCCAAGCATTTTGGAGAAGTTCTCAGTGTTGTGCTCTGCAGATATGTGCAGAAAGTGCTACTCTGAGACTTGTGCAAATTGATGCAGCTTGAAAAAAAAAAAGGTCTTTTAATTATAAAACAATAATGGAGCTATGTTGGACTTCTTCAGGAAAGCCTGACACAGATGTTTGTGCAATGGAAGCCAGTTATTAATTGATAGAATTAGCCCTGCCCTGCAAGCTGCTCCTGGCATGTGAATCCCATTGATTACAGCTGGACTCTGCAAGGGCACAGTGACTTCCAGCCAGATGGACCACTTTGCAGGATCAGAGATTAACTGTACTGTTTGAGTAAGAAAAAAGTGACACAGGTAAGTCAGGCTTCCAGTCTTCAATTCAGTTGTGACATTATCTCAATTTTTTTCCACGACTTAATTTGTATTGTTATCATGTACAAACTGCCCATAATTTGGTGGGATCTTATTCAGGACATTAAGAGCCAGATTCTCAAAAAGTAAGTGTTTCTATGAGGTGAAATGAAATGTAACTAGCTACCAAATTCTCACTGCAAAATAGAATGCATTGATGATTAAAACCTCTATTTCTCTTTTATGCTGTAAAAAACTATGTCACAGTGGTTGGATGGTCAATTCACTGTCTGCTAAGCCTTTTTCTCAAAAAGCAGGTTACATCTTCTGTGAACTATGGAGAAAGGCACAGTAGATAGTCTGAAAATATCTGAACTGTCAGAAGTACTCACAGTAGAATCAAGGGTCTCTTGTTTATACTGGAGGTTAAGCTAGCACCTGCATGGTGAGATCCTCTGAGCTCCATTTAAGGGAGAGCATGCAAAGAAGTTTTAGGTTTGAGTTCCAGATAAGAGAATAGCACAGTATTCCACTTATATGTCCATGTCCATAGTGCAGCAATCCTTCATCGGTAAGAATCTAGCAACACTGAAAACCACACTGTGCAGACTGACAATTTCATTCTGAAATATGCAGGAAACAGCAACCACAAAATATCAGCTGTCTTAAAACAGGTACATTTTCCTTAACACTGAAAAAAAAAGAAAGGGAAAAAAAAAAAGCCAAACACACAACAGTAAAAAACACCCAAAACCATCCCAGAAAAATAAAACCAAAACCTAAAAACAATACCAATCAAATAATGCATTCTATTATGATCTTATTTGTATGTGAATTATTCTTGACTTTATATTACAATTTAGATTCTGTAAGGTAGAACCTAAAACAGCAGAAAAAAATAGATATCACAAAAATGTTTCAGAAAGATAAGGTGAAACAATTAAAGGTATAATATCATTTAACCATAAAGGAAGTATATTAGCTCTTTTTGTACAGGCTATTATTCAGGCATTAAATGGTCATCAATCTATTTCAGTCAAAAGTACATTTCTAATTATTACTTTTAGTTTTACAAAACTTAAATGATTTTCATTTACTTCTTGAGACCTTGATATCACTGAACTTCCCATTTATTAGAATAACCAATAAGCCCTCTCCTTGTCTAGAGAAGAATAGAGTAATATGGGTTAGGAGGGTCCTCCAAAGCTCATGTAGTCCAACTCCCCTGCCTGGTGCCTTGATCATGGGCAAGCCTGATATCCCCTCTTCCCTCAAGTCTAGTTTAACTCTCTGGCAGTGAACTCAAGTAACTTGTGAGCAGAAACTCTCTCCCCTCTGTGAGAATGGTGAATCCTATCTGACACCAGCAGAGTGATGCCATAAAAATGGCCATTATTGAAACCTAAAAATTAGAATGGTAACACCTGCCACAGGACCATTCATTAATTGACTGGGTCCATCTGTGCCTTCCAGGGTCACTGTCTGCAGCTGGAAGACAGAGGAAAAATCACCTATGCTCCAGATACCTTTACCAATCATCCCAAAGACCTGAAGTCCTTTTTGACCTCACTTCATCACACACTGCAGTTCCATCCCTACCTGCATGAAAGACTGCTGATGGGTAAAAGTCCAAGCCTGTGCCAGGCTAGAGAGTTTCCTGGTGATGTCCTTAGCCCAGGCTCCAGGGAGGCAGAAGCCTTCCCTAGCAGAAGTGTCTGTCTGGATGCTCTGCTCTCTCAGAAGAGAGTCACATATAAGTATGACTTGTCTTTTCTTGCTTATAGGGGTGGCTGTGACACAAGGGATGGGCTGTTCTGACTTTGGCAACAACTCTGGTGCAGAGGGACTGACATCAATATCATCCATTGACTGGCCTTCCCCATCCAGAACCTCATCCCTGCAGTCCTGATGCAGCTCGGAAGGTGAGGTGGGCAAGAAGAGGGTTCACCTGTCGCCCTGAGCATGGACTTGCCTTCATTCACTCCACCCCTATAAGCTTGCATCTTCTGCCTGGTGGGAGCTGGATCTCCTTGATATGGGTTTTCTGGTGGCTGTCCCTGTTTCTGTCTCAGGGAGGGCAGCACATGGTTCCACCAACCAAACTCTTTTTCATGGTCCCTGGTACTTTTACCTTTTTATTTCCCCTCATAAATCTGCCACCAGACGAAATCCTTACTCTATTCCTATATTTTCTTTGCAAAACAAAAGGCTAGAAATCATCCCACCCACTGCAGAAACATATATTTCACTCAGTGCTACAAGATTTTATGGGTTTTATTATGTTTGCCTATAGCAACTTGATTTGCGTAAAATTTTCCAGCTTTATTAGTTCTACTTCGGTCCACTTACTGGTTTTATTGGCAGGTTTCATGAGAAATTTTGATTTGTATGTCTGGTGATTAAATCAGAAAATATATTGGATAAGAAAGCAGAGGAAATAATCTACTCTACTTTTTTTTCAAAGAAATATATGAAGCCAATAGCTTTAAATCTTTTTCCACTGATGATGATTCTGAGGAAGAAGTCAGAGATTTCTATTTATTTGGGTGTACTGACTTTTTTTTTTTAAAGTCAGAAATCTAGAAATCAAAGGCAGTAATTCTTAAGCCTTAAGTAAAATTACTGCTCTTTCTCCATAATTATTAACTTCCATGACCTTACTTTAGAGGCAGAAGATACCTTCCAGGCTTTAAGGATTCTATTATGTGACAGAAGTTTTTTACATGAAGTTCCAGGACACCTACACTCTGCATAAGACTTTATTCAGTGGAAGTTAATAGTGGTATGTTGGACGAGACACTAATAATACACAGCGCCCAGGAACGCTCAGAATTATGATACACACTAAGATTATAGGTTGCCTCAGCATTTTGCTGTGATTTCTTGCAGGTATTCATACTGAGTCTGGCTGGGATAATGATAGTTTTTTCACAGGATCCTGTTATCATGCTGTGATTTAGACTGGTGGCCAGAACAGTGTTGGTAGCACTGATGTTTTGACTGCTGCTGAGCATCCTTTGCACAGGCTCTAGGCACTCCTGAACCAGCAGCTGTGAGTGTGTTTAGCTGCTGGTCGAGGTCAGCCCAGAACAAATGTCTTTGTTAATAGAGAATCACTGAATTCAAGTTGGAAGGAATCCCAAGAGGTGATCTTGCCCAGCCTCTGCACAAAGCAGAGATCAAACCAGGCCATTCAGGGCTTTGTTCAGATGGTTCTTAAAACTTCCAAAGATGGTGACTGCACAACCTCTCTGTCTGCTTCTCTACTTGACTGTGTTCAAAGGGAAAAGGGTTTTTTTTTTTTAATGTCCAGATGGAATATCTTTTTCTCTGTTCATACTAATTTTCTCAGGTCAACATGATAGATTACTCAGAGAAGAGCCTGACTCTGTCTTCTCGATGACTAGCCCACATGCAGCTGTTAGGTGCCCTTAAACTGCATCTCATCCAGGCTAAACAAGCTCATATCCCACAGCCTCTAACTGTATGGCACATTCCTTAGCCCCTGACCAGCTTGGTGGTCCTCCACTGAGCTGGCTCCATTTTGCCAGTGTCTCTCTTTAGTGGGGAGGCCTAACACTGGTCTGTGCAAAGAAGAAAAATTATTCATAAACCCAGTGAGAGTGTACACTGTTTTCTCCTCTAAGTAACTGGTACAGATGTTGAATAGGATTGATTCTGTTTTATATCCTGAATAAACCCCATGTGTTTCTGGCCTTGAGCCAGAAGAATCACTAAGCATTATCCTTTGAGACTGACTAAAGCACCCAGCTTGTTTCATACCCATCTAGACAATCACCTGTCTGGACCACAATGTGCCAGGCTGCTCACAATGAGGATGTTCTATGATACCATGTGAAAAGTCTGCTTAAGTAATGACAAGCTGTTGCAGTGGTTGAGCCCATCACAGGATTTGCCAGGGAGCCTCAGGACCCCAAAACAGCAAGAGTCTGCTGGTGGGCAGGCTCAGAGGTCTAAGACCACCTGGTTTTACCCCTTTAAAGTCCATATTCTAGGTAGTTCTCCTTTCCTTAAGACCCCACTGGTTCCTGGTCCCCTTGTTCCACCCTTCGCCTTCCCCACTGCTCACTGCCCTGTCACCCCACATCCTCTCCACCCCTCAGCCACCAGGAGAGAGGTTCCTGATGCTCTGCCCACCCCTGGTGCCGCTGCAGATAAAACCCTGGATCCCTCAGTGTTGTGTGGTTTCTGTTCCTGGACCCCTTTGAGCGGGGACCGCAGTAAACCCCTCGGAACTCTGTACAAAGGGCCCTCCCGCCTGTTTGTCCCTGGTGATGCTGCAGGAGCTCTCTGACTCGGTGTGTGTGTGAGGGGCTGTGAGTATTCACCAGCTCCGTGTGTCAGAGGGTGTCCAAGTGCCTTCACACGGCAGCCCCCGGAGCGGCTCCGACAAAGATGCCATCGGGACAGACGTGGTGCTCTTCCCACCCCGCCACGCTCGCATCGCAGCCACAAAAAACACCCACTGCCCTCCCCTCACCCACAGCTTTTGCTGCTTCATCTTAGAAAGCAAACAGGTTAAGTCCACCCAAATCACAAAATATAAGTTCAAGATTTCCTTTTGAGATATTCTCATGCCTTGTTGCCGGCTCCTATGACTGTACTATTCAACTGAAAGTAAGGATCAGGAATTCACTTTATTGGCTGTATAATGTCTTCTAAAAAACTGCTTTGGCTACAGTGGGCTAAGGACAGATACAGCTTAAGCTTGTGAAAATATGTTACTTAGTCAAATATTTCCTACATTTCAAGCAAGATATGCACCTTTGGTTGCAATGCCAGCTTATTAATAATTGGGCAACACGTGATACACAGCAGGGGGCTTGGAATCTGTCTTTGTGTTATGTATTGTATTGTATATGTATTATGTTTTCCATGATAAGCCTGGGGAAATTAGTACTTCACTGAGATTTTCTGTAGCTTTAACCTTTAAGAGATAAAGTTGCTATGTAATTACTAAAAGCAAAAAGTCCTGCACTAAATTCCTTTTGAAGTAATTTTTCTCTGAAGGAAAAGTGAAACAATAAATTGATTTTTATTTCTTCAAAGATAGACAAAGTGTGGAGAATTTTTTTATAGTATTATTCATTTAATCTAAGACTTTATATGCAAACTATGTCAGAAGTTTAACATTATTTTCTTTTTCAGCATGAAAATTATCATGCTAAAATCTTTGATACCTATTTCCCTTCATCCAACATTTGTCCTTGAGTAACTAATGAAGGAAATTATCAGGGCTTTTTAGAGTAGAGAAAACCTCATTATAAGTGCTCCTCACATTGTTTCATCTTCTTGAACCTGAAGCTGACTAAAAAGGTTTTGTTGTGCCATCGTGGTTCCCTGGCAATTTTAATTGCAGAAAAGACAATATAAAGTGCATTTGCCTGAGTCAAAGCTGCCCAGGAAGCAGCCTAAGCCACTGCCTACATCTGAATCAGTTCATTTTATGTGTTACATAACAATCCATTACTTGATGCATCAAAGTCCTCACTTCAACAATACTTCATCAGTTTTACTATACAGCACATTTAAGGGAATTCTTTTTTGATTCTGCATTCTCAAAAAACATTTAGGGCAGGTGATTTTGTAGGATTTCCTTAAACTCATCAACGGTTTTATTAGTTGATATAACCACAAAGTAGCCCTAGGCTGTGACAATATTTAGTTTTCAGACCACATTACATTCACTGAAATTTAAATCTTGTTCCCATCACTGAAGTCATCAGCTACTGCGGATCGTTTAAGTTTTTGATAGAGGTGGATGATGAGTCATCAACTGCACTATCAAATATCTATTTCCCCAAGCATTTAGACATTTCAAACTTTTATTTTAGTACTTGAGGTTTTTAGCCAGAATCTGTCCACTGGGGATTGTAGATTTAAGCCATGTCTTTACTCCTTGCTTCATGTTCTTTCATGCCTCTTTGCCTGCCCTGTAAACCAACAGCCAGATGTATTCAGGATGCTTTTAGCTCTATAGCCCCTTTAGCACAGAGTTGAGCTCAGTGTTGTGCTGATACTCAGCCTCAGAACCACAGCTACATCATATCTACATGGGTAACGGGTCAATGTAGCAGCTGACTCCCATGATATAAAACTCAATTCCAATATAATCTAGCATTTGGTTCCTATTCTCACTGCAAACTGTGGCTCCAATATCCAAACATCCCGCCACTGTCAAATTATTGGTTTTTAAACTGTGTTCACTTTTCTAAGGGCATAGTTGTTTTGGGTGGGGGTGTTTTAAGATTCAGGTTTTGAAAGAGAACATAAAATGAATTTGAGGACCCCAAACTAACAATATGCTACAAACCTGTTCTTGTGTAAGACAAGTAACTAAAAATCCAAGCTATTTTTTATATACTAAAAATAATAGACCTGTTGCATTTACATGTCACCCTATACTCAAGTCAGAAATATTTTTTTCAGCAAAATATGACCTGCAATATTATTTCATCATTCTCTGACCAGCCTGTATTTGTGCTTGGGATTGACTTGTGAAGGACCATACACCTGAATTTGTTGAACATCATGAGGTTTATGCAGCCCCACCTCTCAAGGCTTTCCAGGTCTCTCTAGGTGCCATCCCTTCTTTCCAGCATGTTGACTGCCCCACAGAGTTCCCTGTTGCTGATAAAGATGTTAAACATTTTCAGGTCCCATTCCAGTCTCTGGGGAATGCCACCCATCACTGGTCTCCACTCGGACATTAAGCCATTGACTGCAATCTCCAACCAATTCCTTGTCCACTGAGTGGTCCATCCATGAAATCCATGTCTCCCTGATTTAGAGACGAGGACATTGTGCAGTGCCACCTGCATTTCCAGGTTGATGATTCAATGGTGGTTGATTGACCAGTTTCCAGTTGGTCTTCCCTTATCCACCAGTACTGTATCCCTTTAACACTGGGGCCCTTCTGATTCTTTTAACAAAAGAAGAATCTATATATAAAATTCTGTAGTATTTATTCTTTCCTCTTGATTGAAGATGGTTTGAACATGTTTTATATATCTAAAAATAATAACACTTTAAAAAGACCCAACAAACAACAGTGCTTTATTGTAGTGCAGTTTAAAATGGACTGCACTAATTGGCATTTCAAACTTAAGCAGTACAAGAAAGGAAAAACAGTATAATAACATGCTATGCTCATTTGCTAGAAACTGAAGTTACTCTGAGATATCTAGGTGACAAGCAACTACAGTAGCTTATCTTTCTTGTGTTAGGAAGGAGAAAATCTTCAGAATAGAAATGAGCCACTGATTTACCGATGTTTCTGTTGCATAAAAATGGAATATAAAATATATCAGGACCACAGACAGAATGAATGAAGGAAAGCAATGAAAATAAATGAAGTGGCTGAGTGGGATTCAGTTTTGGAGCAAATAAGTGGGATACATAGTCTTCAGGCAGAGCATGAAAATATTTGAGCAATCATTTCATGTTAGAGAACAGAGAAAGAGATGGGGATAGGTATGATTTCACTATAAACACATTTGTTTCTACTAAGCAGTATCCCCACAACTAAAAGAACAAAAGTGAAGGAAAACTGAAACCAGAACACTGAGCCTAAAAAAAGTCATGTAAAGTGAATTAGGTTATTAATCAGCATCCTTTTTCTTGGTTACCTAATATTTTTTAATCAACATTGGTAAAATATTTTAATTTTGCTTATGCAAACTTAACCTACTTTTGTCTTTGTTTTCATAACCAACTTTATCCCCAGTATTCAAAACCCAGGAGGCTATTTAGTTAAGCAATATTTAAATCTTAATTCAGACTAATTTAACACACACCAAAATCTTTCATTCAGTGTTAGCAGGCAATTTCTTATCAGTAAAGGGAAGCCAAAAAATTCAGTTTGTGTAATTCTGCATCTATATAGTTTGCTTCATTTTACAAGGTGAAGAATGCATGGTAGTCCTGCAGTTCTCTTACTACAGAACCAACATAAAATTATGCACATGGTTAGAGAAAATTTTTCACATGGGTAATTAACACATGACTCACAGAAGTCCTTGGACACTGGCTTCCTTCCATTTCAAATGTTAAAAGCATAGAAGTAACTAACAGTTGATGATATGCAGTCACTAAGCCAACTAAAAATTAAGATTTACTACTGGAGAGAATATGATATTGAAGGAAGAAGAATAATGGAAATTGCTGCTGAATTCTTTAGGGAAAAGAAGTGCATGTCTGTATTTCTCTCATCTAAGTGATTAATGGAAATAAATTTTAAAATTAAACAGAATATATATATTATGGAAATTATCTTCGAAGTTGACTAGATTTTGTTTCTACATAAAATGAAAACAACAAAAAAACAAAGCCAAAAAGCCCCTCTCACCCCCTGCCTCCAAAAAAAAAAATTTTTTTCACTGAATTTTACGAAATGTAGATTTTTTTTTCCAAAAGATTTCCTGAAATCAATTTTTGAGGAATTATTTGTATAGAAGGAAAATAAAGGCATCCATTTCTACAAAGGAAGAATTACTTTTTTTTCAATGGCTCAGAGAGTGAAAAAAAAATGAGGACTTTGTTAACAAATTGGCATATATTAAGGCATAGTATTGCAGATAAGAAATGTGTGTCTTTAATATTTAGGATAAGCACTTATTCCAACACTTGTTCTTTCACAGAAATCTCAAAAAAAAAACCAAAAAAAAAAAAAAAAGAGGAAAATTAATTGCTCTCCTTATTTTAGAAGTTCTGGTGTTTTCTTTTTTCTTTTTCTTTTTTTTTTTTTTTTTTTTTTTTTTTTTGCTAGGATTTACAAAAAGCTTTACAGGCATCACTAAAGAAAAAAAATAATTTGAGTATGATATCTAAATACAGAACATTGCAAATACTTGAAGCAAATTTTTAAATATCCTCAGGGAAAATAAAGTTGAAAAGAGATTTCTTTGTGGCTATCTACTGAGTGTAAAGGGAGGAGATGGTGCCTTACCCTTCCTCTTAAAGGTCTGTATTAAGAGGATTTCTTAATTATGTCAGAGAATTATTTATTTATTTCTGAAACTATCCAAACCTGAATAAAACCATCCTTTAAGATGGTTTACTGAAGCAATGGATGTTTACCCCACCCTCCACCTCAGACCTTCAAGGAGCTTAAAGCTTTCAGGCATTTTCTATACAAAATAATCAAGATAAATCTACCTAGTGTTTGTAAGATTTAAGTTTGTCAAACAGAAATCTGAGAAAGGACTACAAGAATTTATTATCCCATGTGCTCCATATCTTTCTGAGAGGAAATATTCACAGCAACAGTGAGATAAAAGAGGGAAGGTTGACTTTTTAACTGTTCAACATGCCTTTGGACAGGGAAATGTTCCTTTTATACAGTCTAATATTAGTAGAGCACTTCCAATAAATCTTCTGAGGAGCTGAAAACAAATCCCACTGAAACTCTGGAAATAGTGCCCCTTCGTCACCACTGAAGTGTTGCTTTCTGGAAGGGCTGAGTAATTAAGAAAGTGCTTGCCAGTTCAGCACGGTGTGGCAGCAGCTGTCTGCTCACTCAGGTGAGAGAATTGAATTCTGGAGAGCTCTTGATTCACTTTCTCTGGCTTGCTGTTAAAAGGGAAGGTCTATGCTTCATGATCTTCCCTTGGTTTTCCATCACTACCCTACGCAAAGCTTCACCCTCGAGAGCTCTGTTCATCTTTTCCTTCTTCGCTACAGACATTAGATTGTTGGGATATTGCAAAGTTTCAAATAAAAGGACTTAAAAGGGCTCAGAGCAAGGCACTGGTTATCTTCTGATAGCTTAGAAGCAAAATAGGTATTTTACACCCTCTTTCTGGCCTTATTGTGATAAAATAAACAGAATATTTTCTTATTGCCAAACATCTAAGCAAGCAAAAGAAAGAAAACATGGAAAGTGAGGGCAGTGAGGCATAAGTCTGTATGAAAGAGAATATATTCAGTTGCTAGGAGCAAGACAATACGTTTCAGCTTTCTAGGAGATTTTTAGCATGCAGAGGACATTAATTTAAAAGTTAGTTTCTGAATGGAGAGGGAATTTTATTGAAATTTGAACCCTTGCAGACATTTATAAACTCAGACACTGGAACTGAAAAAAGCACGTTAGTACAAAATTGCCTGCAGGACTTTGAAGTCAAGTACCTGGTTTCATATCTTTCTTTCTCTGTGTTGTTTTGATTTTCTCTTTTGTTTTGTCACACTTTCTTCTGTCCTTTCCCTTTTACTTGTATTTATCCTTGGAAAGCATATTTGCGATCACTGATTTCAACCTCAGATCCCTTCCTTTCCACTGAGGGAAGTCAGTGTCATCACTAGAGGTGTTACTAAAAAAAAAAAAAAGTTACAAATTCTGCTTCCTGCTTATTTTCTGGCAGTGTCCCCTTATTGTTACATCACCCTGTGGTACTGGAAGCCTCAAGCAGCACATGCTCTTTGTTGTAGTGTAAATTGCACATTTCCATACTGCATTTGAATATTCCACATTTACCTCCAAACTACTCTGTCATAAATTGTATTATTGGTGATGTAATATTTGAACCATTTTTTTCTATTAGTGTCCAGAATATTTCCCTGTATGTGAGGCAAGCAGTGCATCTTCAGTGCCAGTATAGAATTGTGCCAGTTTGGCCAAATTTGGAAGAAAATATCCCCTGAGGGAAAAGCAGGTTGCCACCACCCCTCCCCCTACCAGGTTTGGGAAAAAAATCACATTCCTTGGAGGAAAGTGAAAGAGATAAAAACTATTTATTTAACAAAACACACAGAAGAGGATAATAATGCTAAATAATAAAATCTCCTGCTGTGGAGAGAAACCTGGAAAGATTTCAGAGTCCTTCTGTAGGTGCAGGTGTCAGTGTCTATATTTCCCCCCCTCAGGGCTGTCCAGGGGGGCCCCTACTGGGCCCTGGGAATAAAGGTCCCCTGGTGTGCTCTGATGTGAAACTGTCCCAAAGAGAAGAAGAAAAAAGGAAAAATTTCCAAAAAATCTCAGGAAAACTCTCTCTGGAGAAAAGAGTAGAAAGCAGGCTGGATAGCAAGTGAGCTTCACTCCCCACTGCCACCGAGCAATCCCCTGTAGCCTGTCTGTCCTTGAACATGAACTTTGTTTTAAAAAACAAAAGTCTCTCAGTTTTTTTCTTCCCTCTCACAGGCTCAGTTTAAAGGCACCAGATCCAACCTTCAGAGCAGATGAAATGGGATATATGGAAATATTTATACATATCATAATGTCACCCCAGGACAAGAATCTGTTCAGTTTTACTAGATGTCTGCCATGCTTTCCAGTCAACACAAAAAAGTGGCTGAAGAGATATTTTTAAATTATTTTTACATTTGAATTGACCATCAGCCCCTGCTTTCTGTCTCATTCAGATTTGGTGCCCTAAGGATGAGCCATTTGCTTTATCAATAAACCCTAGCTTGAATTTTTATCTGGAAAAAGTGATATTGCAGGTCACATAAACTTTATCCTAGGGAATGGTAGAGCTTGCCCACTTGTGTTTGCCTGTAGAGATGGCCTGCTTGCTGACTGCTCTGTTTGCCTGTTTCCCTCTCTTTTTTTCTATGGTTGTTGTTAAGTGGAAAGAGCTTTTTCCTACAAATTTGTTAAATATTATTGATATTACTGTTGACCATGATTACTTAGTGTAAGGGCTGGCAATTAAACTTTAAAAACTGTTGCCAAAGCATCATTCTCATCATTATGAATTTCCCAGGAAAACATCTTTCTGTATCTTTTTGCTTTTACATTGCTTGCCCAAAGAAGCATAAAGTGACTTCATGCAATGCCTTGTAAAAAACTAGCAATTTTCCTCTTCCATCTGCTTCCCTCTTCATTATATGTCTGTTCTCTTATTTCTGCCTTTTCCCTCTATGTTCATATTTTCCCTCCCATCATCTATTCCTTCTCTTTTCTATTTTAAAAAAGAAAAAAGAACAGGACAGAGAAGAATGAAGTTGTCAGAAGCAAATGGATTTTGTGAAATAGCTGTTTTACAGTTCAGCAATATTAAACAGAGACTGACTGTGTTGTACAGGAAAATTTAAGAACATCATTAATCCAAAATAGCTGGTTTTGACTAAAGGGTATTGTGTAATAATGTTCAGTTTCTTTCTATTTTCATTGCTCCAGTACAATCATATTTCTCAGTTATCACAACTTTTTCATTGAAAACTTTCTTCATGGTTCAGAGACATCCAGCAAAGGGTCAAGAAAATTTTTGAAAACATCCTGAAAGAGTCAGTTCAAAAATCATTTTGAAACAAAAGGATGGAAACTACTGTGATAATAAAGGTAAAGAACATTTAGGAAAGGTTTTCCCTGTGTGAGCAAGTTTGGTACTGAACATTTTTATAAGTGTTTAAAGTGAAAAAACCCTATTTTTTTCCACTTCTGCCTGCAGGAGAGCTGATTAGTTAACAATTAACTCTGAAGCCCATTTTGGCTCAGGAGAACTCTGTATATTTGTGGGTTTCAGATGGCTAATGATAATGTTACTGCAACAACAACAACTATTTTAAAAATGTTTGGTATATTGCTGTTAAAAAAACCCAAACAAAATGGAACACATTAAAAAAAAAAAAAA